>JANIJG010009841.1:7820-40634 GCA_024611175.1 Megaceryle torquata
TTTTATATGTTTTTTATTTGTTTGCTTGTTTGTTTTTTTGTTTGTTTGGTTGGTTTTTTGTTTGTTTTTTTGGTTTTTTTGGTGTCTATTAAAAAAATGAGAAAAGTAATTATTTTGCTTAAAACTGCAAGAAGCTTTTTGGCACTTTTTATTTGCCTTCTTATTATAGACCTCTGGGGAAAGTCTAAGGCTAATTTTTGGCTATGACAATGAAAACCCTGCTTTTTGCTGTAGTAAAGCCTGAGATTATCTTAGAAACTCGTGACTCTGGGGATTTAGTGTTTAAGACTAAGCACTGATTATTATTAGAACTTAAGATAAAAACAATCCTGTTGATTAAGAATCAACTCTGTTCTTCTAGAGCTACAGAAATAAGCCCAGTAAGCTGAATATTAGCTAGTAGGAATTATTATGGTTTTACACATATAGAATTATTTAATACATCTTTTGAAATGTTTTCATCTTCATGAAAGAAGCTGCAATTAATATTTCAGAAAACTTCACTGATAAGCCCCTTTGCCTGCCTACCCACACTAATCACAGTTTCCTTATCCTGTATGGTGTCTCTGTGTTTCACCGGTGCACTCTGAGCCTGTCCTTACATATCAGCATTTTCTGTTTCAGCATATTCCAGTCTTATCCCCACCAGAGAGGCTAAGCCTGAGAAACAGCTAAATGTGCATCCTTCTGATGTCGAATGTAAATGGGAGCAGTCTTGCCTTGTTTACTCTTAACAAGTCTTGACAGCATCCCTTTGTAAAAAGACAAGATTTTAATAGAAAATGTGCTTGGGAAAAATTTGTTTTGATTGACAACAGTGACAATACCCCTAAGGGACTGTTCATCATACTGTAATGGAGCTATTGCCTTCGTTTCACACTGAACGGCAGTAGTATGTGCTCAGGCACCTGTGTGGATGCTTCTTTCTTCCCATATAACTTTTTTTTTTTCCTCCAAGTGCTGTGAGATGCTAGAAAAAGTGTAATTGAAATAGTTCTGTTGCTTGTGCATTTAGGTTTTTCTCCTTTAATTAGAGCAAAATTCCTAGTGGTGTGGGCTTATCTTTTGCAATATACATTGGCCAGTTGCTTATTCTTAGAGTCTATTGTATCAATACATCATCATTGAAAGTGACAGCTGTGTGAAGCTGTCACAATAAATATAGCAATAATTTTATTATTGTGGCTGTTGTTAGAATCTGTTTAGGGCTGCAACATCTCTACTTCTGAAAAAATGTCAAAAATTAAGTGCTTCATGACTAATAAAACCACTGCATATGCATATGTATGTGGATAAGTTACATGTATATGCTACACAGACATGCATATTTATAGTAACCTGCTGTAATTATGGCAAAAGTTCTGTCAGCATTTCCACTATAAACATAATCTTTAGGATTTATTACACAGCTATGGGATTAGATCCCAGATAGAATTTGGCAAATGAAGCCTCGGCCTGGGTAGCAAATTCTTCTACAATTTTCTTTTTCAAAGAATTGCTTCATAATGTATACAAACAGAAACAGATGTTTGCAAAGTTTTATTTGTGCTGGTGCAATGAAAAACCAGTACAGGTTTAAGAAGAAGTTCACCGCAGAGACTTGCCCAATTAAAATAAATAAATAAATAAAAAAAAATCTGATGATAGTGAGGAAATATCGTGTCTACCATTCTCATTTAAGTTGGATGAGGGGACAGAGTACCACGTGCTGCTGAAGCACTGCAAGCCTCAGTGATGCCAGAGTTGCATGAGTTCTCATTTTGACAGTTGCTGCACTTTCAGCTCAGAGTAAGTGAAAAAATATAAAGAATAGCTGAGTATTAGATATGCCATGGCAGGATAGTTCAGCCCTGCTTTCCACTGAGATGAGCTAGCTGAAACCTGCTCTCAGGCATGCAAACCCAAAGACCTGTTGGTGGACACTCAGTTCTTCATGTTTTCCTGTGTGCTCTAAGGAAGAGGAAGATTTAACCTACTTGGAAAAATATCTCTGCACACATTGCTTGGTTCAGCAGAAGGAGTTGTGTAGATATTTTTGGGAGGACAAAAGTATCCAGATGTTCTCAGGCATTTCAGGCATTGCTTGGTTAGGCAGAACCAGAAGCTCTTGATGCCATGTTGCATACATGAGCTTGTCCAATTTCAGAGCCACTGAAGGAAATTAAGTAAGACATCAATTTAGGGACAGACAGAAATATCGCACAGTCATAATGGAAACTCCAAATAAAAAAAATCTGCTTTCTGCTGCCTTCTAGGCTGGTGTCATTCACAGCAAACCTCCCTTCATCTCTTTCTGTCCCCCTAGACATCCCACTGGCCACTCCTGTTTCTGCAGTAAAAGGCTGTAGAACTACTTGATGATGTTTTTATTGTCATTTATTTTTCTCATTTTCAGAACGAGGTAAATAGTTGAATTTTGAGATTATTTACTAGTTTAAAAAAAATAAATCAATTGCAATTAAGTTATAGATACACTAAAACTACCCATCTTATTTAAAAACAATATGAGGGAAATTTCTGTTTCACCCAAAATAAAAGAAGATAAATTGAGATTATTCTAAAAGAAAGACACAGACCTGATAAAGCAGGTCCAGAGAATGGTTGTAAAAATGAGAGAGCTGGAACACTATGAAGAAATGTTCAGAGAGCTGGGGTCATTCAGCCTGGAGAAGTTTCCAAGGAGACATTATTGCAGACTTTCCATGTATAAATGGGTTTTATAAGAAAAATGGAGAAGGACTTTTTACTATGGCTTGTAGTGACAGGACAAGGGGCAATGGTTGTAGGCCCAAAGAGAAGAGGCACTGTAACAGGTTGCCCAGAGAAACTGTAGATGCCCCATCCCTGGATTTATTCAGTTAAGTCTGATGGGGCTTTGAATAACCTAATCTAGTGAAAGATGTCCCTTTCCATGGCAGGAGGGCTGGACTAGGTGATCTTCAAAGGTCCCTTGCAGCCCAAACTAATCTATGATCCTAAAATGAAGAAAATCACAATTTTAATTTTGAAATGTTGAAAACTAATTTTTCTAGTTGAATCTCTTAGTGAAAAAACCAAACCAAAACAACAAATTGTTAAACATAAAAAATAAGTTTATTTAGGAAATAAATAAACTGGGGTGTCATATCAAGGTCCTCAAATATCTTTGTTTCAGCAAGGGAAATGAAGAGTTCCACATAAAAACTTCTGGTGAAATAAATTCGATTAAGTTCCTATTTAGCAGAGTTGGAGTTTGAGTCCAGTGAGCTTCAATCAAGTATAAATTATATTCTCAATGTAGATAAAAAGGTCTAAAAAGAAAAAAGGAAAAAGAAATGTGTCAAAAAAATTGAAATGCAATGCTACAAGTGGCTGTTGTCAGGCTGATCTAAAAATATTGTCGACTTCTATCCTCTTTACATACAATTATCTGTATAGAGAGAAACGTCATATCAGAGAGGTTGTATTTTAAACTGGAGTTGTATATAAACAAGAGCCTTTGAGATTGGCATGTTTTTGTCACTTTTGATACTGATAACAATTTATGGCTTAACAAATGATAAACCAATACTCCAACATCAGGGTTTTGTGGAATGTCTATACAACGAATACTTCAAACACAAAAGGATAACCCAAAAGCCTTGTGATTCTTTACCATAAATATATATATACTCAAAAAGTTTAAAAAGCCCCTCACTAATCAGCCTTCATATAACCACATTTCTATAAGCACAACAATAACAGAATATTTTAAGATTCAAAGTGTAGATTTTATAGAGCGTTTCCTTCATGCCATCTTGTATGCTGAAAATCTCTTCTTCGTTAAGTTTAATTGAAAAGAAAGAGTGGAAGTCAGTGATCTCTTGTATTGCAAGACTTTCTGAATGGATGGTTTTCCTGTATGTAGCATAAGAAATCTAGAATGACTAATGCCCTTTAACTAAAACCAACACCATGAATTTGCTTTGATTAGCTCAAGAACAGAGCACAGCTATGTTCTAGAGATTATAATCAAAGTTGCTAGTGCTTTGAAATTTTAGTCATGAATGAAACCACAAACAAACAGACATTATTTATTATCCATGCAATGTAGATATTTTTAGGGAATGATTCATGGTGATTAGTTTCCATATTCCAAGTTAGAATCTTGAGATCTGGAATATTGATTTATGCAATCATTATGAGCTGAGAAGGGTAAACTATCCTGATATTGAAAACTGACCTTTCAGTTATTTGCATCAAATCTGAACCTTTGATTTGTCAGCCATGGTATATTAATAAGTGCCCTTCTATTTATACTAAGGTGCAGCAAGCCTTCAGTTTGGAAAAATTAAGGTGAATAAAGGTCATCAGACTGCTTTATCTGATTGTAGCCAAGAAAATTGCTGAAAGCAAGCAGGTATGCTGCAGGTACCTTAGTGATTTTTCACAATGCCATTGAGTAGAACCCTGAAATTCATTGCAGTCATAGATCATGGACCTAAACTCACACACATACACATAAAAAAGAAATAAAAATAATGATAAAAAAAATAATGCAGATTTCTGGGAAAATATTCTGTCACTTGACAGTCAATTATTGAGTGTATTGTTTTCCATTTAATGAATTTAGTCCTTGTCTTTTATTTTGTAACCTCACCCTAGTCTTGCTTTGTTATTATACATTTGTTTATCTATACTTGAGCAATATAAAGACACCCATAGAAAAGCTCTAGGTGACCATAAAATTAATTAGATTTACAGCATAGCAATAATCCCATAGAGAGAAAAAATTAACTCAGCTAGCCAATGCATCACAACAACAGAGAACTGTATTTTATTTTTCACCTCCAAGGAATAGAATCTGAACTTGATCAAATACTTCTAGGATGCTCAGAAGGTTATGGTGTTTGACTGGGTGGCTTTTATTTCTATTTGTTTGTGTTTGGAGGGTTGTTTTTCTCATAAAGAGAATAATTAAACACCTCTGTATTTTTTGTGTGTGTTATGTTTCCCAGTGGGTATGACCCTGTCAACTATCAAGACTGAAAGTTCCCTGATGTCACTACTTCTATTTATCATGTGCCAGACAAAAAAAAAAAAACAAACAAAAAAAACCCCAAAAACAAAAACAAAACCAAAATTAATTGGTTGAGTTGTTATTAAAAATTACAGATGTGTTAATGTTACCTGTTAACCTCTACAACACAATGGGTGATGAGCAATTGCATATTGCAACTGGGTATGAGTGACCACAGGCTAATGTTATGTGGCAAAGTACAATGCAAAAAAAAAAAAGAATAATGTCCTCACTCTAATAACAGAGTCATGGTCTTGTATAGTCCCAGATAAGCTCTTGGGTAAAGGGACCATCATTTACTTTATTCACCTAAGAAACAGGGCCCTGGTCTGGTTGGCCTCTAGATTCCCAAACTTGGCCCACATTCTGTCAGGATCTTACTGTCCTGCAGCTCTTAAAAGCATAATGTCCTGGGGTAGTGTCCCTCCCATTTCATTCTCTCTACCCCAGAATAGATGGCAAGCAACAGATATTCGCAGAATGTAATTCATACTTAATATGTGTCCAAATACCAGGATTTTGACCAATTACTATTTTACACTAAGTGCTGGGAGTTAAAGAGAGAAGTCTTGTTTTTGTTCAATATGAATGTTACTACTAATAAGAAAAAGTATAATATGTGCCATAAAAAGCAATGTAACCAGCTTATCATTGTTTGTGTTGGGTTAAGACCTGATGGAATTACTCTGTCTGCCTATAATTTGTGAAATGAACTTTTAAAAATAAAGGATTGACATTTAAGGTACCTCTTCACTAACCCTGAGCCTTTCTCTTTTATTCAAAACAATTGTAGCAAACGTAAGAGACAAAATTCACCAAGGTTAATAACAAAAAGTGATAGCCAACACTGAGCTCTGCATCTGCCTGCATGGATGGACTGCTATCCAACCGCATCTTGAATACTATTAAAAATATAATTTGACTTTGAAATCCAAATGTATCTAGCACCTTCCTCCCTAGAGGACCAAACCAGATGTGCCTTGTTTTTATCCTGCTGGCAGCTTAATGTAATTTCATAGGTAGATGTCCATAGAAATCCTGTGATATCTTAAAAAATAAATTTCATCAGGCTAAACACAGATCTAAAGTATTAGACTAATGAAATTATAAACCCCATCCCATAAAGTTATATTTCTCTAAAGTGGAAAGCAGTCTTTATTCCTTTTTGCAGCAAATTTTGTGAACATATGGTGTAATGTGGAAACATGGGTAGTCAGAACAGTTAGCAGTTGCTGTGGTAGTGCTGGCTTATTTCCACTTTACAAATTCATACGAAGCTAAAATATCACGCTGGTGACATATGCTTACCGGCTCTCCATTTACTGCCTGCAGCTATGGGCTCCTGTATTCTAATGGTAATTCTACAATCTGTTCACTGACAGCTCAGGGGGCCAGATGATATGCACACTACTGACAGGGACATCACTTTCATGAAACATTTACTTCTCTGCACCTGAATATTGGAGTAATCATATAGAGAGTCGACACACCATGAAATAGAGTTAGACTGAAGATTCTGAGAAGAAAATAGCAGACTGTCACTCAAAATAAAGTTCATTTTATACCCAGCAGAGCTAGGTTAAAAGACATTTCCATACTCTGAAAATGTTTTCCATCTTTAAAGCTGCAGTTTAAAAGAAAAATGTTTTCTCCGCATTTTTCTTCAGTGGCTCAAGGGATAATTACACTCTGAGACTTGCTTTTGAGAAAGCTTGTACTTTATTGTCCTGTGCAATTTGAATGAAGTCACAATTATAGTGGGTGGATGAGCACTGGAAGTTCAACCTTGCCACATTGTCAAAAGCACCACCAGACTACCTCTGAGTAACTTCATTTTATTTTCTTGTGCTGCCCTGCAAGGCTGGCTATAAGGTTTTGAATGCTTGAAGGACATTTGCACAAAGTCATCTCTCAGATCAGATCTTTACACCTTACTGATGCAGCAGCACAGGTGCAGCTGAGCTTTAGGTAGCAGATCACTGTCAAAGGGAATGTATGGCCAGGATGAAGCCATATAATTCAGGCGTGATGAGGCTCTAAGCAACATTGTCTGTTTGAGGATGTCCCTGCTTACTGCAGGGGGGTTGGACTAGAAAACCTTTGAAGGTCCCTTCCAACCCAGGGCATTTCATGATTCTATGACAGCATGAGGTGGCTGGTGCCAGGCACTTACATATGTGAGCAGACAAACTAGGCAAAGGACTTACTGTAGGACCAGGATCAGCTTCTCAGAATAAGATCTGCTGAAGTGTTCCTAACCAGGCACAGACAAGGTTGATAATAAGCACATTCAGGTGAGAGCTGGTGAAATGTATAATTCATTGCATAAATGCTATATTTTACAGAAAAGGGTAATGACAAATTCTAAGGCAAAAGGTTAATTTAATTATGCAAAATTTGAGAAAAGGCTTAAAAGGCCAGATAATATCTTATCAGCCTCTGTCATTCCCACCAGAAGACAACCAATTATCTAAAATTAGAGCAGTAGAATAAAACAAAGATTATTCCCTTGATAAAGTAGACAGGGCAAGGATAAACATATAATGTGTGAGCTAGCAGTTGGTAAGCATGGAAACCATCTTTCCACTACCCATGTTAACTGTGAATGGAAATATAGTATTAGCATTAATATATTTTCCATGTTCTGGCCATCGTGTAATTCATTATGAACAGAGAGATTGTCGGCCATAGCACTGGAGAAGAAACTTAAACATTACTAGGCAATTGGGGTTAAAGTTAAAAGCTGGAGTGGAAGGCAGAGAATGAAATATTATCTCTAAAGAAAAAAAAAATGACAAAAAAAGAAGACATTTTGAAATCATTCCATGTTAATGTACCACTGAACATGAAGCATCATATGGACTTAGAAGGGAAATGCACAGAAAGAAAAATGGACATTGCTGAGAAGTGAAATTGGCACTGCTAATGATTAAGAATCCTCATTGTCAGTCCTTTGTGATGGTCCATTGAAAATTTGATTTTTGCTGCAGTGAGCAAAACTGCCTTGATTATGTCCAAATTATGCCTAAATTATCATATGCTAGAACAGTGAAGTCTGGTCAGACACCACCATAACAATGTCTATCTAATATCCATGTATGTAACATAAATCTTCATAGCTACTTCTTTAACACACTGAAAAGCCACTCCTGTGGTTATTTCAACCCTTTTCTGAATTCTGATTCTCTATATATTCTCAGTAGACAAATTGTATAAAGCATAGCCAATGTTATTAATTTCAAGCTATAAATATTTATTTCTATAATACCTTATGTTCTTAAGGACTTTTCTTATAATATGTTCATGTTGTGATGAAAGAAAGGCTATGAGACTTTTCTTTCTATGAGGTGACCTTTCTGCTTGTTGCAGAATGACAACTGCATTTTTGCAACATTATTTTGCAATGATTACAGAGATCACAAATCCTCATGATTTCTCATGTCTTAGGTTTAAACAGCTTTCATTTGTATTGTAAAGGTATAGTAGAAGCAATGTACTTTGGGGCTGATTGAAACTTTTTTCACTGAAAGGTATTTATATGTAAAGTTTTTATATAAAAATGGTTTATTTTGTAGAAAACTGAAATGTATAGGGTTTGGTTTTGAAAAAATATTTTTACTAAACTGGGGAAAAATATATTGACCTGGTTGAACAGTTATTTTCAAACAGAAAGGTAATTGGAAATATAAAATATGTTCTGTAGGGTTTTTATTTGTATTCTTTTGTTTAAGTGATGATAAATTGTATAGAGGAATAGTAGAAAATAATGTATTTTTCCCCCAAAAAATATTTTTGGTTTTTAATAAAATACTAAAATAGACACAAGAATACTTACAAGATTAAATCATACCTACTTTTTAGTCTATTCCAACATTACAGAAAAAAAAAAAAAAAAAAGTACTTTTTTGACTTAGTAGCTACATTTTGTAGGATTACCTGGAAAATCTTCTATGCTTATGCAACAGCAGAGATGGCTTAGGGCAATGCTACCATGTGGTTGTAGCCTGCTACAGAATGTGTACAACCACTTTATTCTCTTGTGGAACATTTAGATATAAACACCTTGTTTTTATTTATCCAAATTTACAGTAGCAAATTTTCTTGTAAAGAGAGGTTTTATTTTATAATAAAATATAATATCCTCTGTTTTCCGTGGGAAAGCAGATAGACCAAAAAATGTCTTAATTATTTTTCTCCAATTTTAAGTTTCTTCAAACACTCTGCAGTACAACTTGTTTTGAGAATTGCCTGAATCACATTCTTGCAGTACTTGCTCCAGAGTGAGAAAGCCATAAATGAAATGGGGAGGGGTGTAACTGCTGTCCCAAACCTTTAATGGAAAGTAGTACCACGACTGTATTTTTATGAGGTATTAAATTTTACATCTGAGTTGTATCAGACTTTGGAAACTAAAATGCAGCCTGAATTTCAGAGGTTAACATACTGGAGTAGAAAGTGTGGAAAATAAAACATTGTACCATGTCATTAAAAAGACTTGTGTAGATTTTGAAAAGAACAGCTCTCTTCACTCCACTGTCCCTGAAACAGTAGAGGAAAGCACAACTTTCTACCCAAAATATGCAGACTGCTTACATATGAAGTTTTTTTTGCATTTCACTGATAAGTTTACACACATTTGAGCAATGAAATAGTGTCTTCTCAAGAGAACTTGTAATACAGGTGTGGAATAAATGAAAAAATCCCTATTCCACATATTGACACCATGTTCAGTGTCCTTGCTATCAGTCCCATACTCTTGGCATAGTCTCAGTGTACAAAATACATTTTTGGTTATATATATGTCACTAGATAATTTATAAGACAAATACAAAATAATGCATTTTCTATCTTTGACCTTTTTTCTTTTTTTAATCTGTTGGGCTAATTAAAAAGGAAAACCTATGAAACAGAATAATGCAGGGGGTGATCTCTTTGAATATACATTCTTGGAAATCTAGGAGCAACCCAGCTCTTTCCCTTGTTCTACCTCCTCAAGCCTCCTGTGAACAATGCAGCATGATGGTGGCATGTTTATATTTGTGTTCTGTTCCACTGAGCCACCTATACTGTACTTTGACATGTCTCCTGCTCTGTATATTAATCACTGGTAGTGACTTTCTCAGGTGCTTTCTCATCTTCATCTCGCAGCACTGGAGCCTTGCAGGCTGGAATTGGAAGTTACTCAGGTGCAGCCAGTGGTAGTTTCTGCTTAATGCTGTCTGATGGTGGCTCCCACACTGTGCCTCTCCCCTGAAGGGGAACTGATGGGGTTGCTCTATGCCAAAGAGCACAGCTGGCAGCTCCTTTCTGCCTAAAATTGACCCCAGTCACACTTGCAGTCACACTTGCACTAGCAAACGCTGCGGGCTGATGGCTTCACATCATTGCTACTCTGAGGCTTACCTTCAGGCCTTAATGCCCTGACAGTGAAGCTTGAGGATGGTGCCTCACATACAGTTTGCTTCTTTATCATTTGAAATGTATGTCCTGGAGCCCCTGAACCTTTCAGGCTATATCACTACATGCTCTTATGATACTTGTAGGTGGGCATGGGATCTGAAGAACATCACTTATGGCATGAAGACACATGGTGGTCTTATTCTGGGGAAAATGTAGACTAAACATTTTCAAAGACAGTAGTACATTTTTAAAGATTTCTTTCAGAAAGGGAAATGGTGAGAACTACAGGATATTTGCATGCTAAAGTTTACATATGAAGTGAATATTGCTCTTTATTTCTGTACTAGTTTCTGAGGCTTCTGGATGCCTGAGTCATTTGGCAGTGGACAGTTTGACCAAGCTGCTTCATGCCACAAAACACAGCTTTTACTGTTTTACTTTTTATTGTATTTTATTTTGTGTGTGTGTGTGTGTGGTTTTTGTTGTTGTTGTTGTTGTTATTATTTTTTTTTATTATTTGGGGCATGCAGCTGAGAAAGGACTGCTCATGATTTGGGTGAACCACCCACCCTGCAAGCACTTGGAGGAGGACTGCACAGTGAGGAGTCCAGGCACCAGGCAGGCAACACCAGGAAAGAAAGGCTCATGATGAAATATGGCTGCTGCTTGGTTCAGAACACAATGACAGCAGTTAATATCCCACATACATTAAATTTGGATGAGTCTTTGCTTTCTAACAAAACCTTGTGTTCTCAACATTACCACCTTGCTGTTTGGGAATGCTTTTAGTGCCTTATTCTGGTCATTATAGATCTTTTTTGAGGATAAGAATCCAAACCAAATGGTACCTGACCAAAGGTATGACAAACATTATTGCACTTAAATGGTTCATCCTATTCACTCTGATGTCATGAACAACAACAACAACAACAAAACAAACCACTTTTTCTGTAGATGTAGAAGGTAGACCTTAAAAATAAATAGAAAAAAAAGAAAGACAAAGTTAAGATACAAAGCAGGAGTCTCTTGTAAGGGGTGTTTGTTCTCAGTGCCTTTTTTCATTGTTTGGAGTCAGATCAAACACTCAGTTTGTCCAGAAGTTTTCTTCTGGTCAATGCCTGGCTGCTGATTCAGTGGTTTCTAAGCAGTGTCATTGCAGGCTAGGTATTATGATGTTTCATTACAGTCTTTATCTGCCCATTTCTGATCAGCTTTCTACTTTCCTTTTACTCCAGTTGTCAGTCAGAATTGTACAAATGTTCCTTTTCCTAAATGTGAAATCTTGGTCTACAACAAGACATATGTGTGGCACCTTTATTCACCCCATACCCAAAAGATCTTTCCTATTGTGTTTCTTCATTTCTGGCAAAAGTTAAGAAACTACAATCTTCTCTGTTCCAGTGTTTGTAGCAGGGGCATGTCTTTTACCTTTTTCCCCCTCCACTTCCACCAGAAATTTTTGCTATTGTTTTATCCTGTTTTTCCCCAGGCTTACCTCTGTATCTGGACTTTATATTTTTCTTTTTTTCCTGCCTGTACAATTTGTTTGTTTGTTTGTTTGTTTTTGGCAATTAGAGAGAGTTGCTAATGCTTGTTTTCTCCAGCTGTTGGTGCTGCTTTTGTATCAGTGACACTATTTCCCATGCTGACATCTTCTCTAAGTTCAGCACTGAATTTTATGCTGGGAACAACATAAAAAAACCCAACCTTTTTTCCATATAAAGCAAAACAGATTCTTTTTTGACAACTCACATCAGAAAGACACTAAAGCAACAGTGAACTCCCAAACCAACTTCTTCAAACAAATTAAATTTTTATATTTGTGAAGAAAATAATTGTAAACCAGAACAATTTATCTTAATTAAGCACCTCTAGTCTGCAAATTTCAGCTCTAATCACACTTTGTCTTTTGCTCAAGCCAGAAGTCAAAATAAAGAGATGCATTTATGAACCCACCTATTCTCTGCAACCCTTTTTCCACTACAGACCCAGAATCAATCCACTTTCTCATGCATGGTGCTACTCGTATCACATCTTCACATTGATATGTCAAGCTAGGCTGCTTTTGCTCCCCTAGATAGTCTTGTTGTCTGTTGTGGAGTTGAATGGGATCTCTGGGTAGTTCCCTTTCGCTGCCTTTGAGGCACTTGCTGTGACAATACCAACCAACAGTTTCAGTTGTCTTAGAGTTATTTACCTGCCTACTACTTGTCCCTAACCAAGCAATCAAACAGCTGGCTCCTGGATGCCCAAACTGATCCAATAACAGAATGAGTCACAGGACTAAGTGTGTGATAAGGGATCATCTCTACCCATGGCTGCTCATGTCTAGAAAACCAAAAAGGTTGTGTTGTCCAAACCTGAAAATTAGAACTGACAGCAACTGTTTTGATTCCTTGAACAGCTGCATTGGTGCACTAATTTCACTACAATTTGCTGTGAGGGCTTAAAAGAGAGATTATAACTACTGACTGAATGAAAATAATAAACATAAGAAGAAAAATTACTTACAATTAGCTTCAACCCACAACAAAAAAAAAAAAAAGCAAACCAAAATAACCCTCTCAAAATCTAAAGATCCTGCTCTATGCCTCTGCCTATCACTGTGTTTTCACTTTTTACCCTGCAAGGCCAGAGAGGTAGATACCTTGTCTTCCTCTCTGTTCAAACATTATTAACTCAGAGATGCTAATACATTTTAAGAGAGCTTTAATAAGGCTAAAAGGAAAATTTTCTTTGAGTCTAAGATTTGTCAACTTCACCTTTTTTTGTGAATAGGTTCCCTCTCCAGCCAGTAGCTTGGAAATTGTCACTGCCTGGTCGCTTCAGACCTGGAAGGGCTGCTATATGTGCACTTCACTGTCCCCTACACTATCAGCTCACATTATGGCTCATCTTAAATGTGGTAGGGCCACCAGACTGCAGGTAGGTCAGCCCCACTGTGGGGATTTAGACTCTCTTCATTGGTTTGCAGTAAACCTGACAACTGCAGTGAGACTACTACTGATGGTTAGGTAAACTTCATGTGGACAGCTGTCTCCTTATCATATGTCAAAGTAACACTGAGATTTTAATTTGAAATGTTAATGGACATAAAAATAAGTGCCAGCAGATTCTGAAGGAACAAGAAGTTAAACTAAATTTGGGACCATGTGGCCCCTGCAGATTCATGTGGCAGCTCCAATGTGGCATAGAATAAATCTTTAGGACTTTGTGGTGGTGCTTTTCTGGATAATTATATAATCAAAAGAGTAAAAATAAGAATAGCACTTATGTCTTACAGAGAAGCTTTTATCTTTGGATTTTAACTTGTGCCAGCATGTAAGGTTTAAATATGAAGTGAGAATGATTTAATCTAGTGGAGAAATACAGTTGTCTCATGGAAGTGTACTTTCTGCAGTGTTCTATTTCTTTTATGGAATTGAAACTATGGATGTATTTACTCTGGGCTTGCTACAGCAAATGGAGGTGATTCTCAGTGGAGCTGAGTGCAGTGAGAATGCAAAGGTTATTGGAAAAGTCATGTTTACAGGCATGGGCCTATTGTCCAACATGTGGCATTATGATGAGTAAATCTTAGCCTCGGCTCAGGGGAAAAAGGGAGAGCAGAGAGGTGGGGATCCTCCTATCTCACCAAAAGAGGTGGTCAGCATTCTGCTGGTGGTGCTTCCCAAGCTGCAATGCTTCAGTGTGCCTGCTGACGGCAGGAGGAGAAGGGTGAAGTAGCTCTTCTCATCTCTCATCCTCAGCTGAGCTGTGAGCCATGTACTGAAACCTTAAAGGGTGATGAAACATCACTCCTCAGTTTCCTGGGGAACTCCTCCTCCCTTAGCACTTCCCAGTTTGTTCTGCCAAAGCAATCTTCTGAAGACAGAGGAGGTCTCAGTACCGCCACTGGTATATTCCAGGAAGCCAGAAAGGCACCAAGAGGTGGACAATTTCTTGTCCAGTACATTTACTTAGCTGATAGCTTCTTCTGGCACTTCTGAGAAATCGTGAATTTTTATTTGTATATTTTTCTGCTGGAGAAAATCTGACCTTACTGATTGAAAGCAAAATTTGGCAGTTTTAATACTTGCAAATCCAAATTTTGTAAGCAAAGCTTGTAAATTGTCTAAGTACTGCACACCAAAATAAAAAGATTCAGTTCAGAATTATGTACTTATGTGTACACAGTTATGTGCCTAGTTTTGTCTTTGTTCTAAAAGAATAAGACAATCAAAATTATAAATTTTTAATTAATGATAAAGGACATTTTCTGTTTGATCTGTTATTTTGGTTTGTTTTGTTTTTTCCAAACAATTCATTAACTTACCTTTTTTTTTTTTCTCTTCTCTTATTTTGAGCAGCTTCAGATAATGTTATATTTGGGAACATATTTTGTCCAGTTCTATAAGATAAGATAGGATATTAAAGAATCTTCCAAGCCCTTTTATCTAGGTATGGACTCTTCCCAACATCAAATCCATCTCAGCATTAAAACCAAGAGGATATTCACCTTGACTCCCCATTCTCTAATTTGCCCCAGAAAAAAGTGGAGCCCTTGGTATGGATGTCCATCTGCTGCTCTGACCTGATTCTGGCCTCAGTTCAGAAAAGATCTTGGAATGTTCCAGGTTTACACACTGAAACCTCATGGAGACCACTAGAATCTATGTGAGCTGCAACTTGGATTGAGTACATTAACTGCACATGCAAAACGGTGATTAAAAAATTACAATAAATTGTGATGAATGTGATAATATGATACAATTATGATAAAGGGATATTAAAAAACCATTATAAATTCTATCCTTTGAGTGTGAAACAAACAGTTCAGTCACAATTCATGAGCTGTTCCTAGGACACAACTTAAAGTGGATGTTTTGACAAAATATCAGTAATATGGTTATTCTCAGGGACTAGCAGAGACCCTGACAGATCCTTTTTGGCCGTCTAGCTTGTCCACTGGGGAAAAAAAAAAAAAAAAAAAAAAAAAAAGGAGCTAATTTTGTCTCTATTACTTTGACAGACTACTAATTTGTTTTGGATATAATTAATACTGGCTCAGCACCAGTGAAGCTTTATTAGTTTTATGGGAAAAAAACCCTCTTTTGCCTTAAGACACTGAAAACCAGTTAGATACCAGGACTTCTAGTTATTATACTGGGATTTTCTGTTGTTGTTTACAAGCACAGAATAGAATTAAAATATTTATACATTTGGATCTCAACATATAGTGAAATTCAAACCAAAAGAACTCCTGGGTGTTTTCCCCCACCCTTTAAATAATAACTCAGAGCATCTGAGCAAAAAGTCTGTTTTTATAAAAGTGAAAGCCCACTAAAAAGAATAGGGAGGAATAAACTGTGGGCATTTTCACTGTGTAAGTTTAGTTATCAAAAGGTACTTCAAAAAGTATGCTAGTTGTCCAAGACTTTCTATGTTGTGAACAGAAAAGACTAGAGTGATTTAGAGTGATTCTAAATTATTATGATAAGTTCCCAACCTGCAAGAATGCCTTCAGACAAGCAGACTATCAAGGAAAGGCTCTATATACAATGATAAAAAGGAGAGACGAGGGCCCTTATCCTGCCTAACACCAAGTGGGTTTATGAGTCACAGCTTATCTAGAAGAAGGAACAAAACTGATTCAGTCTTCAAAGACAACCAAAATTCTATTTGGACCTGAAAACTCCCAGTTGACAAGGAATATATTTTTTATTTAGATTAAAATGTATGAATTTTGTGAATTTCATAAAGTTAATTGGTAATTACTTATATGGATTCCCTTAATTACAGAGATTGTTAAGGAGTCAAGAGTACAAAAAAATTGGAATATTTTTCCTGGCCATCTAACAGACACAATGATGTCACATTATTGTGCTCTTGCAAAGATGTATACCTTTACCACTACAGATATTGCTTATTTCCATGGTTTATTCTATAGAGCTTTTAGAGTATCTGTTGACAGTAGGTGCCTGTGTATCAATAGAACAAAGATGAGAAACATGCTTCTGTAAATATAAATTCTAAATTAAAAAAAAAAAAATCAATTGGGAATGCAATTAAATTATGTATATTATTAAATGACATGAATGAATCTATTCATCTAATTATGTTCAGGCTCACACAGATGAAAGGATAACAGCAGGGATGATCATGAATGAAGAAAACTGATTTTGTACCAGACTGTGAAAAAAAAATCTGAGAAGGAATCATAAAGAAGATCTTGACACACCATTATAAATGAGAATTTTCACCGAGGATGAGTTTTACCTGTGATACTAAAAACCCAAGGATTCTTCACTGAACAGATCACCTGATTTTGCTCTAGATAGTTTAAACTGCTATTATAAAATTATGTTTCCGTAGTCACACAAGATCTGCTCTTCTGCTATGTTCTCAATAGAAACTGTTTAATTAATTGCTAGAAAGATGACATTTTAATTAATAATGGAAATTCTTGGGATTGGATTTTCCAGGCAAATTTCAATAATATTTGTGACAGGCTTTATGAAAAATTTGCAGCTAGCATAAGAAATTAATAAAATCAGATAGAATGAGGTAGGATAATATAAACATGAAACCTGGATTGTTTTTTTTCCCATAGACACAAAGCACATCTCTTCTTAAAATGGAATGAAAACACATTTCTGCCCAAACCCTAGAGGTAGAGCCTCCTGCCATGTCACCTTTATCACATAAATCACTGGCAACTATCAGAGCTTTTGGTGTCCTTCACAGTCAGTTTCCATCTTACTTTCCATTCTCAGCAGTAAGATGATGACTTTTGTCTCCAGTTGAGTGATAAAGCCCTACTCACTGCTAAGTCAGGACGCATCTTTTCCTGGGTATAGGTGAAGTGCACAGCATATGAGGAGCCTGTGTCTGAAAATGTGCCTTCCTGCTTCAGATTTTGGTTTCATGATCCCTTTGATAGAAGAAATTCAAGAGACTCGTGCTGCCTGAAGCACCATAGATATATCGTTCTGGTATTTAAAGTTTTTTTCCTATGGCCACCTCATCTATGAGGTATGGTTTCGGATAGCAGGATAAACATATTTCAAGGAAAACTATTATATAAAGTAATAACTGAATGTATCAACAGTAAAAACCTTGTTGTTTTAGAAGGCCTCAGTAGCTTTTATTGATGGTATTTTTTTCTCAGGGATAATCACATGAGAAAGAAAAATGAAAAAAAAAGAAATTTCCAAATGCCAAAATTAAAAGGAAGTAATGCTTGTACTGGTTTTCACAGATACCAGCAGACAATGTCTAGAATCCTAAACACCTGTCTTAATTATTTTTATATTTCTAGCAATTTTTTTCTAAAAAGCTGTTATTACAGAGACATCTTTTATGTATCTACAATATGTGGATTTCCATGGAGCTGGAAGCCCCTGAGATTAAGGTTACTGACTTAAAGACAATGACACCAGTTCATGAAATAGAGATATGAATTCGCTGCAGACAGATACTGAGGAGCACATATGTATATGCCTGTAGAAAACCCAGACATTATTTTCTCAGTGCAGTCTTCTTAGACAGTATAAATCTATTTTCGTCCTTTAATGTTGTACTCTCTTAAGTACATGCATGCTGGTGACTTTTGCATTATCATGAGATATTCCCTGGCTATCTTGGGAGCTGGAACTATTTTCAAATTCCTATACAGCTTACTCAAGCTGTTTGAGAATGAAAACAAACGTGCTTTCTGTATTGCAAAGATACTGTCATGATGCCCTACATTCAACTTAACTTTGGCATTTCCTGACTTTCAGAGCCAAAATCTGTTGGTATAATTCAACTGGTGTCAGTGGGATCTTGTCAGTGTAAAATATGGTCCTCAGTGCTTCACAGTTCAACTTCCACCTTGTTTTCAAATACTGTTACATCTAACATCTTGTTAGATATTTTAAAAGTAACAAAGGTTGGAAAATACATCAAGACTGCATGACTGAAAGAGTTTGTGAGTTCTACCCACAGCGTGGATTCTCCAAAATTTTCAAAGTAGTTTACCATGCCAGTGTTTCATTTCCTTCAGTATATGGGGCCAGCTTTGCCACATCATGATTGTAGTCATTCATTTAATTATGTTTACCTCCCATGATAGAACATGCTCTCAAAACCCCTTATTCTTCAGTATACTCTCAGAAATCTTTGTTCCTTTTTTTTTTCCTTAAAACAAACAAACCAAACCAAACCAAACCAAACCAAACCAAACCAAACCAAACCAAACAAAACCAAACAAAACAAAACAAAACAAACCTAACAGAAAGCACACCAACTTTCTTGGAGTTCAACTTTCTATCTAAATAAAATCATCATCCTGTATGGCACAGTCCCATTTAGCAATCCCCAGACGTTCAGACAGCAAGGGCTGGAGGCTGTTCCAATGCACTGCCCTTTTCCTTCTTCCGCCTTCAGAACTGGGGTCTGAGCAGAAATTTACTAATTATTAACTAATTTTGACTTTTTATATTTTATTTAAATTTGCATTGGTTTGTATTCAAACCTCCTTCTCTTGGGGCAGAAATGAATGGCATACATAATTCTTAACTTTAATTTCTTTTTTTTTGAATGGTGACAGCATTGACATTTTTGAGGGTTTGTGTCATCATGAAGAAAAAATAATCAAAGAATAAAAAAATCCCAAAAATCCCAAAAATATAAAACTTTATTTTTTTCTCCCCAACTAAAACTTCATTTAGAGATGTCCTAAAAGAAAGTCTCTGAATTCTTACTGATTTCCTGAGGCAACATGTTTTCTAAGCTGAAGTGTTCTATTAGATCAGAAGATTTCTCCAGGCCTTTTGATTAAAATGACATTCATCTCTTAGGGCACTGTAGCATATGCTGAGGTGAAGAGCAGGTAAGCTGATTGCTGTAACTACACAGTCCACAAAATAAAAATTGGACAATTTGCTGTAATTTAGAAAGATAAATGTGATGCACAAAATTATATATTTTATTTGAAGGACAGATTGCATATCTATAATCATGATTCAAAATCTGAATGAGGTGAAATTGTATCTTAATTATTTTCCCATAAGAGAGCAAAGAGGTTGTAAAAGCACCAAATGCATCAATTTGAATTCAGATTTCGATAAACTGAGTAGATTTGCAGAGGGCTATTATGCTGTCAAATATCACCTCTTCATCCCTCGTTATTTCTGTGCTAGAATTTGGCATAAAACTCCACAAAGGCACTTTTTTTTCAAGGTAAACATTTTTTTTATGTGTGTTTTCATGTTACGAGCTACTTATGCAACCGAATGTCCATCTCAGAAGTTGCCATACTTCAGAGTTTTTGCTTAAATTTTTGGTAAAACAAACTAAAATTGACCATAACTTCTATTTTCGTTAGTTATAGTGTTTTGATCGTATCATAATACTGAAGGGCACATTTGTCTTTTTGTTCAGACTTACAGAAATTGTCATATACTGCAAAAACTATTTCACTGGTCCAAATAATGAAATTTCAGGATCAAGGGGTGGATTTTCTCCCACCAGGTGCCTGGAGGCCTGTGCAAGGCACCACCTCCACTGTAAGGCACCATTTAATCAAGGTAAGCTTTTAACTTATGTGTGGCATACTTGACAATGAGGCTGAAATAATAATGAAGAATCATCTGAAAAAGACCATCTATGGAAATTGTATTGGAAAGAGGATTTTTTAATGAATGGAGAATATGGGATTAAGACTGAGACTAAAAGCATACCAAGAAAGAGAAATATCTTGGAATCACTGAAAAGACACTTAAAACTCTTTAAGTGTTATCTGAAAAACATAGAAATATGCAAGAGTTTTGACTTCTCCCACCCCATCCCATGAGATCTAAATATATTTAAGTCCACCAAATGTGTGCTTGTGTACACACCCATACTTGTCATCAAGAAACAACACAGAACCAGCAACAAAGGTCAGCATCTCTGATGTAAATCAGACATTAAGAGAAGCCTACCATACTGTTTTTTTTCTTTGATGACAGATGTGCCAAGTATGTGGGTTACTGGTCCACATCCTCCCAGCCTAAATTCTATCAGAGCCTAGCAGAGCCAAAGACATCAAAGGAGTTTCAAACGGAGTTTAAAGTAGCAGCATGGGGTGGAAACTGGTCAAAGTTTGCAATAGTAACCATTGCACAGCTTTTTATTTAGGCATTTCTTCTATATGTTAAAGTACAATTAAAATATTAGGCAAATGTGCTACATTTTTGATACAAATTCTGGAACTGTCATATTATTGTTTCATAATGAGCATTGTTTACTAGATTTTTTAAGTTGGTTTTTTTTTTTAGCTTCCATTAGATGTCAGCTCTGACATGTTTCCATCTTACTATCAAAAGAAGAGAGTTTTTCTGTCAAGTCAAACTCTCTTAAGGCGTGTTTGAAGAACACTATCTCTGTTTTTTAAATTAATAAAAAAGTCAGTAACGTGTATATTCTGTGGTTGAGATGGAAACAATAATTGGTTTTCTGGATCCTGAGGAAAACCTACATTTAATCATGAATATAAAATGTTTTCTGGACATTAAAGGTGGCTAGAGATGTGAGGGCAATAAGATAATGTTATATTTTAAATTAATTTACTTTCTTCTTCAAAGAGAAAAGGAACTGGCAAACAATAATCCATCAAAATAAGAATGTAGATTTTAAATTAGTAATTGAAGGTATTGTAGATAATTATTTTTTCCCTCTCTCTCTCTCTCTCTCTTTGGAAATAAAATAATATCCTCTTGAGTATAGGTTGTGACTACTTGCCTGTAATAAGTGCAACAAGAGGCTATAGAGCGAGTTACTACAAACAGAGCATTTATAACATTTATGGAGGATTAATCTATGAAGAAGTCCACTGCTGGGATCTAAAATCATTACTGGCAGCAAGCCTTTTATCAGATACTTGACACATGCATGAGTACATGTCAAAGAATCACAGAATCACCTAGATGAGAAAAGACCTTTAAGATCAAGTCCAGTCATTAACCTGAGAAGACATTGACTAAACCATATCCCTAATCCCTACATCTATTACAGCTCTTAAACACCTCCAGGGATGGGGACTCCACCATTACCCTGGGCAAGCCATTCTAATGCCTGATAACCCTTTCAGGAAAAAAAATTCTTCCTAATATTCAATCTAAACTTCCCTTGGTGTAACTTGAGGCCACTTGCTACTTGGTTGACTTGGTTGTTGACTTGGTTACTTGGTTGTTACCCCCACCTTTCTATAACCTCCTTTCAGGTAGTTGTAGAGTGTGATGTCTCCCCTGAGCCTCCTTTTCTCCAGGCTAAACCCCAGTTCTCCCAGCTCCTCCTTGTAAGACATGTGCTCTAGTCTCTTTACCAGCTTTGCTGCCCTTCTTTGCATGTGCTTTAGTACCTCCGTGTCCTGAGGGGCCCAAAACTGAACACAGTACTCAAGATGCGTCCTCATCAGTGCCAAGTACAAGGGTAAAATCCTGGTCCTACCGGACACACTATTCCTGATAGAGGCCAGGATGCTGTTGGCCTTGGCCAACCGGGGTGCACTGCTGGATCATGTTCAACCACCTATCAATCAACACCCCCAGGTCCCTCTCTGCTGAGCAACTTTCCAGCCACTCCTCCCCAACCCTGTAGTGCTGCCAGGGGTTGTTGTGGACAAAGTGCAGAACTTGGCATTTTGTCTTATTGAAACTCTTACAGTTTGTCTCGGAAAGAAAGAAGAAAATCCAGATAATGTCTGTGAACACAATTCATCAAAGGTTTACCTTAAAGAAAAAATCTTTCTTTCCTATTTCATTAGCCTTCCTTAAAATTAATTTGATATATTGGGTTTTTTTTAAATCTGTGTTAAAATATTTATTCTTAGTGCAGGTACTGAAAATTATGTAGATCTTTGATTCTGATATGCTGCAATAAAGATACAAAAAATTTCTCTTTGTCCTACATTGCAATGTATCTAGTCCTCAGGCATGTTTTTTACGTAAATTAGAACAATATCAACCAGTGAACAATTCCAATCTCCAAGAACATGTATGTACAAACAAAGAAAAATAGTTGAGTTGAACTCAATTAGATTTGAAAGCAGAGGTTAAAGTGACATTTCTGGTATCTTAGAGCTTGCATTTCTCTATTTCTAATTTAGCTATTACTCTAACAGTTGTTCAAATTCTGTGAAAACTAGTGACTTCTACCTTACCCAATTTTCTGTGCTGTGTAACTGTGAGATGATCAGTAAGGTATGGAACTTTCTACTTTACTGTTGCTCAGACTGAGATGAATCACACCCTGCAAACACTTAACTCCCTTCACTGACTGACTTCAGAGAGAGTTGTGGGTGACCAGCATAGATTCAGACATTTCCACTGCAGGTGCTGAACTGAATGACACCCCACATTGTGCTTTGCAAAGGGCACAGGCAAAAGGCATTACTAAAATCTTCTGTACTTCTACCACCACTTGAATCTAAACACTATTCTTTAGAAATGAAGGTGCAACAAGTATTTGTGGTATTTGGGGATACCGACATGCAAAATGGAAGAATTTCTGAGCACTTTTCTATCATCTATGTGCATTACATAGCAGTCTGTGTTTATTTGGAATCCCATTCAATGATGAAAGCAGACACTTCCAGTATTGCACTTATGTACTGCTCTGAATTTAAATATATTCTTTAGGATAAATTAAAATTGTTTATAGCTTTTCTGTAGGAGGACAAATGTAATGAGAAGTCAGTGGTTCCCATTATACTCCTGCACTGATCAGAGTTGGCAAATACTTTGCATCTTTGGGTAAAATGAATGAATTTGTTGAGTATGAACATATTTCCCTAAGCACAGAAGTCTGTGTTGAGCTTCCCTGCAGTATCCAGAAGATGAAATAATAACAGATTCAGACAGAAGAGCCAAACAAGAAACTGATCTTTCAACTAAAGGGACCACTTGTCCAGATACTTAAGGAACAGAAAAAAAGGACAACATGCCAGAGATTACTTTGAAGATTTCTTTTCTGCTGCTAGGAGGTAGCAAAACATCTTGGGTCTTTTTGGTTGTTTGGGACTTTTTTTTTTTTTGGGTGGGGTGGGGTGTGTGGTGTTTTCTTTTGTTGTTTTTGTGTGTTTTGGGTTTTTTTTTCTTTTTGTGAGGAATATATATCTTGCTTGACAGCTTGGCAAGAGAGGGGCCATGTCTTCATCTAATTTCAATTTTGAGCCTTGACTACATGCAGCATTTACCCAGCTCATTGAATAAGATTTGCCAGCAGGGACTCAACAAGGAGAAGCATCTCCATTTTCATCAAACAATATTGCTTGGTCAGAGATTTCATGAGAGCACAGGTCCACTCTCTTCTTTCCTTGGGATGTTCCTTATAGCAGCTAACTGGAGAGGAGAGTGGTGAACAGATACAGCCACCACTGAGATCTGCAACTGTGGAGGAGGGCTGCTTTCTGAGAGAGGAGAACAAGTAGAGATGGAGGAAGAACTGATCCTTCTTAGTGCCAGCAAGAAGAAGGGCAAGACAGGATCCATTTTGGAATAAAATCAACTAGACCTTAATTTGAATGGAATGATGAAGAACAGAACAAAGTGAAGTACTCACTAAAATAAAAACAATGTTAAAAAAAAAAAATCCCTTAAAGTCCAAATAGGAAAACTATTCCGTCCAGACTCAAAGGCCATCTTTTAAGAATCATTGGTATTTGTTTCTGCATACCACAAGACATTTATTTAATTAGAGAAACATGCTTTCATTGCATTCTGAGTCAATTAAATGGAAAAAAATACGTTTCTTATAAATTTTGAGGGGTTTGTAAAACCTCAACTCTCTCTGGATTCTCTGATCCTTAACCTTACTAATTATTGCTTTGTTTTCATTACAAATACCATTTAAACTTCACAAACTCCTTTTACTCCTTCATTTCCAATGCCATGTAGCATATGTGCACAAATAGCCCACTGTAAGTAGTTCCTCAAAGCATCCCCTGCTCTGACTTTGGTCATATTGAACCAATAACTTTCTCTTGCACTCATGAAATAAATGAAACCCTGTTGTATCAGAAATAAAAACATAGTGGGCTAACTGTCCATGAGGGGGCATAGGGACACCTTCCATTATTTTTCCTGCTTGATGTGAGGATGGTCAAAGCTTCAGTCTGCTGTAATACCTGTGCTGTGTCTTTTCAAGCAGAAACACAGCCAGCCCTCCTGAGCTTTGCAGGAAATGAAGGAGCTAACTACAAGACCAGTGTAGCATGGATGCATGCTATGTTGTGTATAAAGTCTAAGATCAGGGAATGTAATGTCTATTTATAGCAGTGTCTGGGATATTATACGCAATGAGTATACCATACCGTATAAACACCAGAGATAGTTAAGGATGCATATGAATCCTGCAGTGTGGTGCTTCCTAACTTCTGTGTGCTTAACCATACAACCTTAACAATCCCTGAACATTCTCCAATTGAATATCTATCAGCCCACATAATCAGCTTGCAAGTTACTCCTACAGAGAAAGATGTTTAAGATTGTCCTCTTCCCAGAGACATTAATTAATGCATTTTCATTTTGAAAAGCACTACTTTCCAGCCAGCATGTCCTGCTGTAGATTAAAAAGCTTTAAATCTTCATGGAGTATGGCTCCCCAGGAAGGTTAAAAAAAACCAACTTTCTGAATCCATTTTCCTAGAGTCTTTTCTGTTTTTCCCTTGCACTAAAGCTATTATACACAGCTTGAATTCTGGAAAGACATGATACTGTGGAAATCCAAGTAATTATACTATTCTCTCATTTTCCCAACTATTATTATAATTTCTGCTCTCCCTTTCACTTTTTTTTCATCTGTTTTTATCTGCTACAAACATCACTTGCAGGTTATTACTTGCAGAGAAAATGCTAGCTGAAAATTGGTGATAGATTGGTGATATGTAAATGATTGCATATTAAGTGCCCCAAATTACAAAATAGCCATTAGGGTAACCTATTTACTCTGAATTTTTGCATGCTGGGCAATTCTCAAGTATTTTAAAGGTTATGCATGAATTCCCTCTATGAAATTACACATGTAGTGCACTGTTCTTTATTAAAAGCAATAGAATGTAAAGATGTGAAAAAGCATGGGATCCTTGGTAAAGCTAGCAAGCATTTTTGGGTGGCACCACAGACCCTGTAATAAAAGGTCACAGTTGGGTAGTTATAGTTGAATGTCAATTCCTGAGTCAAATAAAGCCCTGGAATAACCAAAGACATCCATTAGTTTCTAACACCTAGACTGGAAACCAGAGCAGAAAGCTGGCGCGCACCTTCATATAGTTATATTTTATGAATGCACCACTTTTTATAGAATTATTTATCATAGGTAGTTCTTTGAAACAGAAAAATCAGTTGTCAGTGCAATTTATATCTTAGCTAAGCAATAAAAATCATAAAAGAACATTGCATTGTCTTTTAATTGTTTTTTATCTAATAAAGAGAGTGCATTGCTAAAACCCTCTGTTTTCAGAAAAATGACACTGGGGAGGATACAGTAGATGAAATGATGAACTAGTTTTATTTTTATGCTCAGTATTTATAGGTAAAAATTACTTCAGCAAAGAGAGTTCAACTGAGAAATTTTAATGTACACAAGTTTGTGGGCCAAATTGGGATCCAGGGAGTTACACAACAGATTAATTTGGCCACCTGTATTCATCAAGCTTCCAAATTCTAACATATACAAGTAGGTAGCAAACCAAAGATTGACTACTGGGAGTTTTAATGGCCTTGAGAGGTGCCCTTGAGACTTGATGTAGCAGGTAACATTGCTACCTGTATTAAGTCTCCAAACTCCTTCAGCTGTGCAAAAGCATCCATGATGCCTAGCTTGGCAAAGACAAATGCCATGGAATGGGGATATGTGCCTCAGCCAGAGTATATCAAACAAACATCATGTGTTGTTACAGGCCACGTGAAGTCAGGCTTCTAGCATAAAGTCATCAAAGCTTACCGTTGCAGTCTAGCTGTGCTCAAGATATTGTCCCAAAGGTGGACAATGATCATTTAAGCTATTTGACAACACCCAAGAGACTATTGGATGAAATGGGACTGGTACAGACCAGGAGCAGAGAGGAAGGAACTGGGCAGTTAAGGTTTCTGACCTTTTTTTTGGTCAGAAAACATGCCATAAGGTCCAGTATTATTATTTATTTTGAAGGACATTTTATTTCTCTTTCTTGAAATGTTAGGTGTTATTGGTGGAGAGTACAGGTTGATAGGACAGCTCCCATAATTGCCAAGAGACTTACCTCAGGGAAAAGATGTTTTGAGCATGTTCACAATTTCCTCTAAAGATGAATGTGTGTGATTGTTTTAAAAGGATTAAACTGGTACTCTTTGATGGATCTTTACCAGGTTTTATGAATGCTTTGACCAAACAGTGTGGGTGATAAATTCATTATGGGTGATAAACTCATTACAGAAGAGGCCTAGTGTCGTGAGGCTGACACAAGGCCTTCTGTCACTGTCAGCAAAATTGCAAACTATAAAACTTCCACTCCTATAAATTATGATCTTGGCACGCTCTCCTCTTCCATCTCCCCCTTTCAAAGGGTGAACTTAGACAGTTGTGTAGTTGCAACTACTATCTTCAGTCCCAAAGCTCACAAATCCCTACCTATTCTTGTTAACCAGTCCTGATTCTCATCTGGTTTCTGACATTTCCTCGTTATCACCTAAATTCCAGAGACTGAGCAGGAATTCCTGTCTTCCTTCCCTGCCCTTCCTACAGATATCCCCACCAGCCTTCCTTCAGTGCACAGTCTTAAGGAGAGCTTTCCTTCCTCTAATCTTGCTTATGAAAGTGCTGTTTGGTTCCACCACCTCCTACTGATGAAGATCTTCCCCTCCAACTCTCCAGCACCTGTAGGATGACATAAGAAGGACACATATTGCAAGGAAGGTCATGTTAAGGAGAGAAAAGTCATGATGTAAATCTGCATCTGGAAAATGTATTACTTAAAAGAACTCACTTGAAAATTATACCTTTCTAGATGGGACACATATTATAGACTGTACAATTAAGTGTCCTTGACTACTGAATTAAGTATTTGTAGCTGCTGTCCTCACCTAAATCCAAGTCTCATGTTCACTTCTGTTCTCCATGTCTTTGCTCATCTGAGGCTTAGATGCTTCCCTGGTCCCTATCTTAAGGACTTCAGACCACATATTTACTAGAATTTACAGACAATTAAATGTTGAAGAAAGTTTCCAGTCAACTGAGATACAAGCTTTTTTAGCAACTGCAGACTGGTTTCTCTGTCCAACAGATATAACAGGAGATACTTAGACAAATAAATCACTATATTTGATAGCACACATACACCATGTGGCAACTCTATCACCTGGTAACATGACAGAAGTATATTCAAACAGGATTAAGGAAGTAATGTCACAGTGGTTTTATTTCAGTGCCAAGTTGAGTTTTCTGAAGGATAGTTCAGTGATAGCTGAATGGCTTAGTGCCACAGAAATTTTTTCTTCTGTTTCTGTGCATTGAGCTGTTTTCTGCTAAGTTAGTGAATTGAATTGACTCAGTAAAAGGTCTTAGAGATAGCATGAATGTAACAAAGGAGGGATGGGAGCCCAGCTTTCAAGTGCAAGAGCAGGCACAGGCTGATGGGGAGCAGGCAGCCCCTTTCCACAGCTCTCTGTACTGTTGAATCTGGCACCAGGGTACACTGCTATAATGTGGAAATTTGGATAGAGACATTTAAAGAGAAAACCATTCAAAGTCAACAAGGCCTCACTACAGGGTAATATTTTGTCTCAGGGTGTTTTGTTTCTGAATGTTTTAATCTTAATTATTACTTTTGTGGTGATATTGCAACACTATTCACAATAGTGAATAATGTTATGCAATATATTGTACAAATTGAGGAAGACTATCTCTGTTGCAGACAGTCTCAGCCCAAATTCCTCAACGTGCAAATCCATGTATATGGGAGTGAAGCATCCATATATCTTTAGATGCATTGCTACAAGCTCAGAGTTGAATTCTTACTTGTAAAAAATTAGAATTTCAAAAGGGAGAAGAAAATAGCTCTTGCAATGGTATGGCCAGCTGGCGACTGTCTCATAACAAGGCCTTTTTTTACTCTCCCTTAGATGTAATTTACTAGAATTTTACTTAGAGATGCAACAAATTAGCAGCTATTCATTTTATAATGAAGAAGGCCTCATGTAAATCAAAGCTATGAATAGATAATCAGAATTTATTTGGACATAAAGTGTTATTTGCCAGGCTAATATTTCAATATTGAACTCCATACTGCTATCACTACTATCATAGACTATTTTATGCAGTTATTTTAAGTTCTTATGTCATTACATTACCTCTGTTTAATTCTACATGGTACCTGTAACTATTACTATACCCTGCATGAAAGACCACCAGAAAAAGACAAAATTATTCTTCTTTGGGTAATATATAAATGGAAGTCATCTCCCCTCAGGTCTGAATAACCATTAAAATGGAGCCTTTTATTCTCCAGGAACAAAGTCCGTTCTGGGGATTCAACAATATGATTACATGCAGGCTTTACATAACTTCAAACAACAGCAATTAAGAACAAATAATCCAACACTGGTTCATTTAAACTAACCACAAAATCTGCATAACTGCATCAGTTTAAACTCCTCATCTATATGCCTTCTAACACCCAAACAATTTTGCACTTCAGTTCCATCAGTTAATATTTAGCTTGGCCACCAAAAGCTCAATGCAGGGTTGTTTTCCAGTATGCCCAGAAAATGTTTCCCATTGTTAGGGTACTGGTGATGTTAGTTGGTAAAACAAAGGGCTGAGACTGAGGGATGGAGGTTCTTGTTATTGGTGTGCCTCTCCTTTGCCGCTGAGCTTCTTTCTCTGTGCAAGTAACCCTATCGTTTGAAGAAATGGTTGCCAATTAGATGGGCAATTGGTTTACCAAGTCTGAGGTTTTTGCAGTGGTTTTGGATGAAATGCATGTGACCACAGAACACAGAGCACGTGGGCAAAAGGAACAGCATGCCTGCCCACACATCCCCAATCTGCTAGGAAAGCAGGTATCCAGAATCCTGGACAATGGTATAAAACCTTCAAATCCAGAAGGGAGGTTTTAATTATAACCTCACTTTAATTTCACAAATACGTGTGTGAAAATTCAGATGCATGAGAGCTCAAGAGCCTTTATGACATCTGTGTGCCTTCTTTCCTCTCTTATGGTCATATGTGCTTAATGAATCAATGACTTTGTCTGAAAAGGTATGTAACTTCCAAATTTTGGATAAGTAACATTTTATATTAAAAAATCTCTGTTTCTATTAGGTGTCTAAAAGGGACTTGTGCCTATGACCTATGTAGGCACCTAAAAATTAGATATTAAACTGCGAACTAATCACACAACACTCTCTTAAATAATTGTAGAAAAACTGATATTCCTCAAGGTTAGTAAGCAGAAGTCCAACTAAATCTGAAAAATCTCTGGAAGAAAGCCTTTCTTTCTAGTGCCTACAGATTAGGCCTTTTGTTACTAGTTCATGTCAGGAGGAAGTTGTACCACATATCCCCTTTGGAGGTTCTGTGCAACAGGCTCCCCCCTCTGAAAGGGTCAAGAATCCTTTAGTGCAAGAGAGACAGTGCTCTGTATCATTAGCCTGGATGGCAATAGCACAGCTGGGGCAGCACAGAGTTCCAACAGGTGGTGGTTTTTTGCCTCCATGTATTATCTGTCTGAACAGCTCCACATTTGCCTCTGCCTGTTTGTCACCCAGATGCAGTTGTATGTTACCGTGTGGCTCTCTATGCTGGTCTTTCATTGTGAAATGATTATTATAACTGTGCTGGAGAACCTATGTGGTTATTCGGTCATGCATTTTCTTAGCAAGTTATACACACATTATGTGGGCATGTAACACATCCCCAAGAGTAGCAACCTTAGTTCTTACTTGTTTTAATGACTAAATAAATTAGCTGTGAATATAAAGCAATATCTTCAAGTAATCATTGTACTAGGTCAGAGAAAATATTCAGAAAGTATGAAGGAAGTGAAAATAAGTTGAGCATGTGCTTAAATGTTTTACCACTTTTGCTAAGACTGATTTTTCACAGCTATGCATGTATATCACTCTCATTCATCACCCTGCCCTCATCCAGGGACTCAGGGTCCTCCAGAATAAGAATGAGAGCCTTAAATCCCTGTCAGCCAGCTGAAGCTGTGCACCATATAACAAATTTCTTACGTCCACAAAGGTGGCCTCAAACAATTTTAATAAATCTTTAGTAATGTATCTTCTGTATCTCAAAGACACAAAGGTCAGATGGTGCTATTCTGACTGACCCTGACCTGTAGCTTTCCCTCCATGACTGTAGCAGGACTGCTCAGGGAGTAATATACAGCAGTTGTGATCATGAAAGGCACAGCTTGGTCGTTCAAGACCAGGCAGTCCTGCTAGCACCAGAAAATGGTCACTGCCTGCCCAGCCATGCTCAATTTGCATGCCCAGGGGAGAGGAGGAACCTTGGCTGCAGGGTCCAGTACAGCCCTGCCAGAGCACACTGTTAGCACCAATTGTCTGCAGATTTAATGGAGATGTCTCTGGTTTAGCCAAATCTTCTTTACATTGTTTCTTCCTGGCTCCCCCTCAGTGATTTCCTTGTTTGGTTTTAATATTTTAATTTTGCCGAAAGGTTAAGTCACTGCTTCACCTGCTGACGGGGTGTAACAGCGCTGCAGTAAATGGGGAAAAATAAAAAAGGTGCTTAGCTCAGCTGAACTCCCTCTCTTGCCACCATAAAATTAATTGTTATCATTATCTATCTGCTTTCTGGAGACCATCAACTTACCTGCTACACAAACTGTAACGGCAGTAACAGCAGCTGGACCTGACATACAGCCTTGCCCTTGGTGTATTAAATCATTCTGATGTAATGTCTAACAAACCACATGACTCACCTATTAAACCTTTTCAGGGGCATGTGCTCTGGCAGTAGGAGAGATGTTGTAATGAGGCCAAACTCACAGAGGATAAAAGGAACATATTATGAAAACAAGCTATTGAATGTGTGCATGCTAATTTGAGTGAATGCATTTGGACATGTAAGAGCTTTGCTGTTTCGGTGTAAAATGTTTCCAATTTCTTCTTATTTCCCATTGCAAAGCTGATTGAGTCAGCAGCAGCTTGCCACTTGCATTCCAGGTGGTGTGATATGTCTCCTCATGCACTAACTCATATAGGTCATTAATATGCTAAATAAGTTGTAGCCAATTGGCTCCCATGGTGACAGCTCCAAAAGCTTCATGAATAATCAATGGAGCACCTGGAGGCATGAAATTTTCATACAAAGAATTTCTAGACTTTTGCATTAAGCTTTGAGCGGGGACAGACAAGTGATAGACATGACTAGCACTTTGAGGAGTTTCAAAAATAAAAAGTGTTATTTTAAAAGAAAATAGCAATTTTATTAAAATAAGAATGAATCTAAAACTCCATCTCCTGGTGCATTTCTAAGAAAGGCACCTAAATTGATTCCCTTGCTGTCGTTTGGACAGAAGCTTGTTTTAGAGTTGGTGAGAGCAAGTGGGAATACTTCAGCTACTCTACATAATCTGAAATAAATTCATTGCAGCATAGTAAGGATTCACTGATGAAATAAAACAGTTCCATCTTTAGAAAATCAATGGATACTTCTTTTACCTATTTTCTCTACAATAAGTAGAGTAAAAATAATGTGAGCTGAACGACTCTGGCAAGCTTAATGAGCAGGGTGACAGTTCACCCCCTTTTTAAAGGCAAGCATCTTTCTGATATTGTTTTCAAGTATTAATGTATTATCTCATAAGCCCTTTCAGACAACTTCATTACTGAAACAAGCAGACCACAGGCAGGAGATGTTTCATTATTTGATAGAGCACACCAGAAAATCAGTTAAGCCTCCCATAGGGACTGTGAGGATGATAGTTGTGGTCCTGCTTCATGCTTTCCCCAAAGAAGTTTATTCCTCATATGTTTCCAGTGCTGGAAAGAAACTGAGGATGTGCTGGCCAGTCAGTAGGTGTCCCTTACTACAGAGCCTGCAAATAAAATGTACTTCAGTCTCAGCTATATTTTGACTGTTTCACATGAGAGCCTCAGTATAATATTTGTGCTCTTTGCCATCTATTCCAATGTCAGCCTGGGTCATCAATAAAAGGACTGGAGAATTCAGGCTGCAGAAACACCATCAACACCATCATGAAGACCTCAAGTACCAAGAGATTCGCTGATGAGGAAAATGTATGGATGTTGGATCTAATCAAAACTGGCACAGCTAGTGCTGTCTGAATAACTTAGATCCCCCCACCCCCAACCCCGCCCCCCCCCACCCCCCCCCCCCCCCACCCCAACCACCGGATCGAG
>JANIJG010009842.1:0-19235 GCA_024611175.1 Megaceryle torquata
TAGGTACTTATTTATTCACAAAGCTCTGGCCTTTCAGGACCTTTTAGCTTTCCATTTGTTCCCTACTACTTGGTTACTTGAGTCTGTTTAATTTTTTTATTATTATTATTTTAGTTTTTATTCTTTCTATTAGAAACTTTACACATTCTCAACACAAAATTAGTAATCCTGGCATGGTTTTTTTTCTCTTAATGCTTGATGTTGATGCTGTGTGACATGAGTTAATACCAAGTCAATGATAAGTTCAAATGCAGTAAATGCCTTAGAAAGGAGATGACTGAACCACTTTGATGGAATCTGTTGGTAAAAACATACAAGGAATACAAAAAGTAGACAAAGAAAAACGGCTCAGTGAAAAAATAAATGAGAAACAGTAGAGGAAAGGAGATGGTTGAAGAGATCAGATATACATTTAATGCAGGTAGACATCACAAAGCAAGCAAAGGCCAAAGTATTCTATACATAAAGGGGAACTCCTTCACCTTATCTATGACATGAATAATTTCCATTTGTTTGCTATGGAAGGACTATTATCCATAAGCCTACCTTTAGGCAAGTCTTTGAACAGTGCTCTTCTGAGGCACCCATTGTCTATGTAAATTCCAGCTTTTCTATTGAGTTTCTAGCAGAACTCTATTTTTGCAAGTCCAGGGAAGCATTTTGTAACCTTGGGGAGGCAATTTTCAAAGCAGAATGAGAGGGTGGGCTGTTTCACTTGTATCTGCTGATTTAATAACCTTTACTAACCTTTAGCTTTTGGTAAAAAATCTTCTGTGTAGCTCAACACAAGCTAGAAGAATGGTAATGCAGAGATGAGTCTTCCTGTTTCCACACTTAGCATGCAGACTGATTTTGTTTTCACTTTTAAATTTTCTATATTTAAAATGATGGTAGAACATGGAATTTTCTTTTTTCTGGAAAAGAGACTATGTGGCACAGAAGTACATTTTAATGCATCTAGATATTCTTGTCCTCTGAAGCAGAAATCTGAGAACGTTATTAATCTATAATAGGAAATTTCAGATATGTAGACTGAGTTCCTCAGTGTTCTGTTCATTCAGAGGTTCTCAGTCACTTGTACTAGCCAGACTGTTCAAATGCTGCTTGTTTTTCCAAATTCAAAGATTTCTGTATCAATCACTTGTTTATTGTTTTATCTTACTTAGTTTTTCCTATCCTACAAACATATTCACATCTTCAAAATAGTAGATACCAATACTGTTCCCTCAAAAACCTCATTACTGTGTTTACAGATCAAAGCAGAGTTTGGTCTTTTGTGAATAAGGGCAAAATACTTTTTTTTCCCTACTATGGCAAAAGTAGCATTGATGAATAAATGTCAAGAAAGAGTTCTTCAGTTCGAAACAATTTCTCCTATATAAAACTCACCTTTGTACAAGGGACTCTGTGTAGCACTGGTATGAACATGCTTTAAGGGTAATAACTGTTGCTTTGTATAAACAAAGACCAGCATCTTCCCCAGAGTTTGCATTCAGCTTTGACTTAGATAAAGTGAATTCAGCACAGAAACTAGTGCCATTCCTTCATGTTGCTCTTTCTCTGCATTTTAGCTTGAGCAGAAAGAACAAAGAGAAATTCAGTCAAGTGAGATCTGGCTTCTGGTGCTGACTGCTGGAGTCAGGTATTATTGTATTACTTGTCTCCTGTTGCTACTAGAAATTTATGTCTTGAACCACGAAAGCTGAGGCACATATTTCCTCTAGGGCTTGGAAGAAGAACTGAACAGATAATGAAAATGTTTTCCTGGGATGCACACAAACTCAGAAGGCAGGTCATGTATTTTGAAGATCTACTTAACAGTAACAGTTTCACAGAAATTCTGGAGAGTAACACTTATCTCTAGTATCGTTTGAAGCGTGAGTTAGTCACTTTGTCATTCAGTTCAGCACAACAAAGCAAAGTGAAGAAGGGTCATTATCATTCGGTTTCTTGGCACAGGTACACAGCATAATTTAATGGCTTGTGGTAGCCAAATATAAATTTAGCTGCAAAGGCCCTCAGAGGTTTCCATTTTAACATTATTCTGTAGAATACAGGAGATAATTTCCAAAGAAAATATGCCAGTACAGCTGTTATGCTGTTGATAACTTGTCTTTCATCTGTGAAATCGCTTTTAGACTTGGTACTTGCCTTAAACATGAGCACTACATCTTTGCTGCACTGCTGGATTCATTTGAAAGACACTCTACTGCTGTAGCTTGGAAAGGGTACTGTTGAATTTTATGGCTTTTTTGGACTCATGTGATGATCACTGAGTACAAGTGTAGGATATTTGCATAACAGTTTTCAGCAATAGTAGTAGAAAGCAAATATTGTAAAAGTGGGGGGAAAGGGAAGTTTCTTAGCACTAACCTATCCTAAGTACCATTCAGTATTCTGATGGCTCTTCCTTAGTGTCTGTTCTAATCATACCTTCCCTGATCGCAATATTTTTAACAGAAACATGCTCAGCTAATATCTCCAAAGTAAGCAGATATCCATCCCATTTGACAAATTAATTTGCAGAGAGGTAGGTGGCAAAAAAAAAGAATTCAGATCTCTGTGCCCCCTGGGTTCATGCTTACTGCTTGAACTAAAGAGTTCTTTGTTATCTCAAGCCAGAAAACACACTTTCAGATTTTACCCATGCTTTTTAAATACTACTTTAGGGTGATATTTATGTATCTCTAAAGAACCATATGATCTTAATTCAGAGAGATACTTACTGCAGCCTTAAATTATACTGCAATCTCTAATTGATCAATGTTTCCAGTGTGTGAGTGTTGATTAAGGAGGGGGAAAAAAAAAAAAAAAAAAGAGAGAGAAAATATCAATAATAATATGATGATTTTAACTAGGGTATGGACGTTACCATATTTACACAAGGGAATCCTGTTGTGTATTCAGTAAGAGCTGCAAAATTTTGTTATGCTTACTGTTGCATACATTGAAAAATGTAGATTTTTAAAGGGTAATTATATTTTACTTATTCACCCCCATTTCTAATAGGCAGAAATAAGCTTTTAAGTGGGTTTGTTTGTTTGTTTGTTTGTTTTCTTCTATTTATCTTAAGAAGTTGAGATTATGTTCCCTTCTAATTCTTTCAGGTCATGAGCTAACAAAATCTGAGCTACACTAACTCCTCATTTGTGAATCCCTAAGTTGTCAGCAGAACTCCCTGCATCATTTTCAGATCCTTAAAACAGGGTGGGGGTATGGAGAGCAGTAAAATTGTATTTATGCAAACCATATCCTTGCAGAGGAAAGAAAAGCAGAAAACAGGCTTTCTTTAAAAAAAAAAAAAAAAAAAAAAAAAAGATTCTGCCCAGATCATTAGTCCAAGATTGAAAAAGCAGAAAAAATAGTAAATGCCTGGCTTTGCATCTGACTGTTTACTTTACTCATTCAATGATTCATTGATATAAGGCACTCATTTTGTCTTTTCTGTTTACCTGGAAGTTAGCTCATTATAGTTTAAGGAGTAGAACTACTTCTACACTTGCACACATAGGGCCTACAGTAGTGGTCTTTCTGTTTGGTCATTTAGGGATATGGGTGCATAAATCTAGTACCTTTCTTAACCAATTGAATAGCGTGCTCTCTTCACACAACATTTCCCAATGTTTTTTGTTTGCTTGTTTGTTTATTATTATTTAAATTATTTTAAAGTATATTTTATCCCTAATTTATCATACTTACAGTAAAAGAGTAAGAATTGATAATGTTGTGGATGACCATTTGCATCTCCATAATGAAGATTTACCTATAGTCAAAACATGGATATAATATTCTAAATGGCAACCTCAGTAAGACAAGTCTGACATGACAGTTACTGCATCAGAAGTCCTTATAGTCCCTTTTGGCTTGGCTGTTGCATAACTATTATACAGTCCAGCAGAGTGCAATCATCTCCAATGTAGCGTTTCATATACATTACACAGGCATGAATTATTGTTAATGCAGCATGCCTTTCTTCTGCATCAGTGCTTTTCTGATTATTCTTAGGACTAGTGTTAGTGTACCCTACAAGTTTTAATAATTTGGTTTGTGCAGTTTGTATTGCATAAATGTAAATTGGCAAAATGAAGGTCTTTGCAGCAGAGTTTAAGAGTGAGCTGGCATAACTAGCAGAGGGGAATTGTTGCTTTTAGGAATGGGAAAACAAACTGTTTCTCTGAAACTGCTTAGAACAGAGGTTCTCATACTGTTGTCCTTGAGTCACTATTGGTCTTAAGGACATTTGCTTATTATATGTATTGATTCTCATTTTATGCCATCTTTCCTTATTTTAAAACCCTACTAAACTGCACACAAAGATGGCTAAATGCATTCAAGAACTTCCATAGTATCAGCTTACTCACTTGGCCACAGCATGCTATCTCATTGTTAGCAGGAGAAATCACCCACATAAATGAACCAAGGAGGAAGCTGTCCTTCCATCTGTCCTCTAAAAGATACTTCTTAAATGGGTGATTACTCTGATACAACATCAGCCATCTATAAGGTGTCTAAGTTGCTTATGTTCTATTCATAAGCAGTGAGAAGACATAAGAATCTCTTAGATGTTTCTTGAGTTGCACTTCCAGAAGTGCTTGTTGCTCTCCATTGTCTCCAAAGAGGTCTTGATATCTAGTTTACCTTACATTCTGATGGAGTCTATCATCAGGTATTAGAGTGCTGTGCAATGAATACAGTTCATTGTGACATGAATTTGCTTTCCCAGTTACTCAGTTTGGCCAAATAAAAAGCTTTTTATAAGCAGAGTCCATTAAGACAAGCTACCAGAACACTAAAACAAAGGGAATATTTTCAACACTTCTCAGAAGCACTTGAGAACCCAAAACCAATCTATGAGAATAGATGCACCTTCTTATTCCCATTCTTCTGATAGAGACTCCTGGAATTCTCATCTAGTAGTTACAACCAGTTGAATTGGAAAGAATGACTTAGCTCTGTGTTACTATTGCAGTAATATTTATAATAGATAGTCTTAATTTTCATACCAAATTTTTGTCTTTCTTGCTTTTTTTTATGTTCATCTTTCCTAAACTAGCATCATACAATATACTTTGCCATAATGTCACATGTGAAATACTAGGAATTTGAATGTGAGAAACTGTTTTCCGGCTCATGTCTACTTTATTTAATGACTCAGGTATCATTGGTTTATTTAAAAACATGAACATATTAGAAATGAGGTTTTATTCCGATTTTCTTCCTGGAGCTAGAAACAGTGACTAAGTTCATTTGCATGTCAAAGTCTTTTACACCTTCAGCATGGTTTATTTGCAGGACTGCGTCCATTCCTTGAATTTGCATGTCTAACTTAGTAGAGGTATTCAGAATTTCATTATCTGTGTGCTTTAAAACCATGCCAAATTCCTTTATTAATAAAAGGAGTTCAAAGCAATGAAACTTTAAATACAAATCCCTAGAGCTATTATGTAAGTGTCATATATTGCACAAAATTTACATTAAGTAATAGTAAAGAGATGTTAGTCATGGAACAAAGAAATTTTCTATGCTAATTTAAGATTGTTAGGAAACAATCTGAGTTTAGATCTGCAAAGTTTCTTTGGAAAATGGAGTTCATCTTCTTACTCCAGTGTTGACCTAATAGCTCTAACTTGACTGTCTATGTAAAATTCAGCTTTATGTTCTGGGGTTTCAACATCTTTCTGTTTGGCACAAGTAACCTTGATTTATTTCTAATTGCCCATTTTAACAGTGTATGGGTTGAATACTTCACTAGCATGACACATAAATCAGAGAAGATTTTGTATTATTTTATCTTGTATCTCTGTTGCTTCTTGTCTGTCTAACAGCTGTAAAAGTTCACAGAAGATTTAGATGACAGATATTTAACAGGAAGAAAATTTTACTTTTGCTCGGCCTTCCCAGAAAGTTGCTTTATTTTATATACACATCCATATCGTGCATATATGAGCATGCATATTTGTTTTATATATGCATGATATGCTATACATGTTCTTTCTTGCAATATAAACTATTTATGAGATGTATAAATACATATAAACTATTTATGATACATATAATATGTGTGATGGTTGTATCTTAAATGAAATCCAGTTGAATCCTAGCTTGGTGAATGCCATGCACTTCTTTATCTGGTTAAATTTAAAGTTATTTTCTAAGCTTTCTATGACCATATTTTAAAAATGTGTGTTGAGATCCATTTGCCTAAGTTAGATTTTTAATGTTACAAGTCTATGAGCAAATCAGCATCTACACTCTTTATAGATAATGGAGAGGAAATAGATTAAATTAACTGGCTTCTGGGTGTGCATAATTTTATTAAATTTAAAATATTCTGGTGTGATTAAATGAATTTCATCCCATGTAACTGGGTCATAGAACTAAGTCTCAGGGTGTTTTTTGAGCATGTAAAAGCCAGTTTCTGTCTCTTTACAAGATAATTTTGCATTCTGCCTCAGGTGTGACAGTCTTTGCAGACAGGTTTACAAGACTGGACTGATTGAAAGATGAATTTGCACAACACCTACCTACCTTCTTTCTCTAAACTTGTTTATCCAAAATGTGTATTGTCTCATTCCTAGTTGAAATTCAGGCCACTAAGATAGCTGCAGAAGAGCCATTTCTGCAATGAAAACGCAAAGTTCCAAAGCAGAGCTATTGAAATCAGGTTCTAGTCAGAGACCTCTTACTGCTGTAATTATCTTAACTGCATCTTAAAAAAAAAAAAAATTAAAAAAAGTCTATGTAATATGCCTTTGCAATATTGGTGAATAAAAATAAACAGTAGAACATAACAGTTTACCTTCATTCCATTTTAACCATAGAAATAGCTTACAGTTTTAGGACCATAACTGTGACTGCTATCAATTGACACACCTGTCAGATACAGAAAGCTATATAAATGATCTATTTCTATAACTCCTTATTTTTATTTTATTTATTTTTTAATTTCTGAGGCACTCTTCGTTGAAATCAGAATTTTGTTGGACAATGTTATTCTCTAGAACAAGGTAGCATAGAATATATTTTCTGTGATTAGGTAATTCCTTATCTCTTTGTATAGTAGTTCCTGCATTTTGGATTCAAACCATTTTATTTATCATAATTAAAATAATCTGATTGAATAGTTCTGCTTTTGCTTTCCACTTTTCCAATTTGCATTACCTAAGCTTAGATGGTTCCTCTAAACCACACACAGCTTTGCTTCTTGTTAACTGCACTTCATGGCACTTTCAGCCGTGAAGTAGGAAAGAAGTGACATTTAGTGTCAGCTTGATTTGAGCACTCATTTATAAAAGCTTTTAGCTTTGATTGGAATGACAATACCATCAATTCTTACCCTTTGCAGAGCTTGCTGTACAATGAAAACAAAGTTCAGTCAGCTCCTATGCACCTATGTGAAATTATAAAGAAGAGACAGTGGATGGCCTAACATCCAGTTTGGTAAGGGAGTGGGCACCACATTTTGTTAAATTAACTTTAGGTAGGAGCTAATAAGAAAACTATACACATTTATCCTATTAACTCATTAGCACATAAACAAACATTTAAACTTTAAGCAGACTTGGAATCCCAGTATTGACTACTGATACTATTACCTGAATTTAAGCCCGTTCTTGGGCTTGCTCTTACCAGGTGAACTGCTAGAACAATATGAATGCTTTAGAGTTAGCTAATTTCTTTCTTGTAACGAATGGCTTCATTTCTATGTTTATTCTAAAGACAGTCTTTACATAGGCAACAGTAGCAAAGAATAGTAACTTATATCATTAGAAACATTACTGGGCAAAAATTGTTGGGACTGAAAAGTACAAGTGTTTTAAAAAACTGTTTTCCCAGCATGAGACTTTTGGATAATTGATTTTTTTATTTTAATAATTTTCCAAATATATGGAAGGGGGAATTCATGGCTAAGAGATCCAAATGTGTGATGGTTGAGATGTTGTTGGGTGCCAATTGTTAACATAGATCTGCTTTTTAGTGTCCAGTGCTATAACTGAAAGTAATTCTATCTGAATGTAACTTTTAAACTGTCTAAAGAATGTATAACATTATTCAATACTGTATTTAATCTCTATTATTTTAAATAGCCTGGTTTTAAACATAAAATAGCTTGTGCCTTTTAAAAATTTATTTTATTTTATTTTATTTTATTTTTTTACTAATGTGCTTTCTGCTGGGCAACGGAGCTTATCATGTGTCTGCCCTGAATAGACAGGAAATAAAAATGTGTTGTTTCTGTTGTTTTTGAGTTTGTTTTTGTTTTTTCAGTTAGGAATTCTTATGAGTGGGGAACCAGAAAAAATCAAGAATCAGGTTTTATGGAAATGAAATCTATATGTGAGTAAAATAGTCATAGATTTGAGACACTGTGGATCAGATTCAGAAATATATATATACCATCTTCTTTATACTAGCACTGAAATAGAAATATACTTTAAATCTTATTTAACATTGCAAGCTACTAAGTCCTTGTATCATCAGGGTACTTTACAATAGTAGGGAGTTGATGAATTTGGTCACTGAGCTTCACCTATACAAGCTTACTCCCATATTCAGATTTAACAAAACAGAACACAGAGCTTCCTTCAAAACAAAAAAAGAAAAGTAAAATTCAAGTATTCTGGGCTTTCTCCATGATTACTAACCATTTATTTTCAAGCTGTGGAATAGAAAGGATGAACTGACACATGACTGCTGTGATTTGTGCATAACAAGTGCTAAACTGATTTAACTTTATTTTGTAAATAAATGATACACTTTAAAATCACTTTATTATCAGAACTAGCTCCACTCCTTAACCCAGGTTTTGTTGCTTGGAAAGCTACTGTCAGTGAGCTTATTCCTTAACAAAGACAGTCCTTAAAATCTGATGGAGAATTCCTTATTTGTCAGTAGATGTACCTGGCTTGCTGGAGGTTTCATTTTCATAGGGGTCTTTTATTTCTATTCAGGATTTTCTGAAAACAAAACAAAAAAACCCCCACAAACAAACAATCAATCCACACAAAACACACACACACAAAACCCCACAACAACAACAAAACCAAAACAAAAACCAACCAACCAAAACAAAGCCAAAATAAAAATGACAAAAAAACAACAAACAAACAAAACAACAATAATAATAATAAAAAAAATCCACCAAAAATGGCTTTTGTGCTACTCACTGCATGATGGTTCTTTCTGTGTCTTGTCATGGTAGACACTGTGCATATTTCAGCCATGTGGGCACAGTTCACCTGTGAAACTCTGAAGCTTCCTTGCATCACATGCACTGCACAGATAATATATTCTCCTTTTTGCCATTAAGTGAAAATGGTACTTATCAAAACATCCTCTTTAGTCTCAAAGACAGTCTGAGACACTGAAGCCTTTGCTAATTGGGGCAGTAATTTAAAGAAAACATACTGGCAATATCATGGAATGAACTAGAAGGAACATCAATATCCGTCTTGATTATGACATTGTCTTACTGTTCCTTTTTCTTATCTGCATTATATTTACCATCAGAAAAATGGTAATCATAGCTTAAAGGTAATTTGGAAATATCAATTACTTAAGACTTGCATAAGTGCTTTCAGAACATTCCACTAAGTGGTGTATAATTTCTGAGTTATCTTGCTTATTTACTTATGCTTCTGAAGGTATAACATATAAGGGCTGTGAAGTTCTACAACTGTCCAGGAATTTTTCCTTACTATATTTGAGAGATTGGGGTGGCAGCAGATGTCTAATGCAGTATTTTTAGGCAAGCTCAGTCTTAGCAGCTATAAATCCTTTAAGACAGAATGCATTGTAACAATCAGGTAAATTAGTGCTTGTTCTGGTAGAACGGTTACTGTTGTGTGATCCCATAGACATAAACATTTGTTGGGAAATCTTTCCTGTTCCACTATGTGTTACTTCTCTGCATACCACTATTTCCAAATACTTCAACAAAATCTTTGATATGCCAGTGGCAGTGCTGTCTGCAGTCTTTTCCACTCCTTTCACCTCTCAAACTCCTTTAATTTCATGACACCATTTTAATATGAGTTAGGTTGAAAATAAATATAAAGTTGTCATCAACTGCAAGAGGACTTTAGAGTCCAAGCAAAATATTCAGGGATAATTGTCTAAAATCACTAACAATAGCAATCTTTATTGTCTCAATAGATCCTTTTGCCACAGAGCAAGTCTATAACACCCAGTGTGCTACCTCTGCAATTCTCACTTTGAGGGCTTTTTTCTCGTTTTTTTTTCTTATCTTTTTATGAGCCTTCTTCCTACTCTCCCATCTCCACCTTGTAAGTTTCTTACTGTTACAGTTTTAAAGTTTTCATTTGTTCCAGCAGCTTAATTAGAAAATACTGGGACCAGCCTGAGGCTGCAATGTTCTTTTTTTTTTGTGCAGAAGTTAAGAAACGCAAACAAGGCTGATCATTTTAGCACTTTCTTCTACATTTTCAAGAGCTATGAAAAGGGAGCTGTACAGACCAAGATGATGCTTCCTTGCTTAATAATAATTCTTTTTATTTGTTCTTTGTGAACAAAGCAAATGTTTAATTGGCTGCAACTCCAAAAACATATAGGTGGTTAGAATAGGGAACTATAGCTGAAGAGTATTTTTTTTCTTTTAAATAACTTTTTATGGAGTTCTAAAATCTTCAAGGACAAGTGATACAGTATTGATTCTATTATCTGATTTATAAAAACAACAATAATTATCATAATCATCATAATAATTTAAAATTAGACTAAAGCAAAAGTCAATATCCAAGCACCCCTAAATTTTGGGGAAAGGAAGACTGGACAAACAAGATTTTAGAATCCTCCTAAGAAAATTAGGGACTACTGTCACCTTAATGTCTCAACACTGAGACCTAAACTGTATTTGCCTGTCCTGACTCAGTCAGAAAGCATACCTGAATTAGTTTACAGTCTTGCAGGGAACTGCCTAAAACACTCTATAGTAGTGATGTCCTCATTCTTTCCTGCTCACTTAGTTATCTTTGCAAACAATATGACACACTCTCTAGGATTAAGACCTCCAATTCCCATCTGTCACAGAAGGTGTGAAGGTCCAACTAGTGGTCCAGAGGGTCATTTCTATGTTTGTCAATAAATACTTAGCTAATTCAGAAAGACCAACTTAAACAAGAAGGATGGAAAGAATTCTGTCTTGTTATTTCTCATTTAGCTTAGTATTTGAGACTGTCTTCTTCAGACCCAAGCTTGAATTTCCTTGCTGACTTCTGGAATGCCTATTTTTCTGTTTGTAAAAATTCTTTCTTTGCTCTTAATAGTATGTTGTGAGAGGCCATGTTTATAGCTAAGACAAAAAATTTTCAACTCTCTCAACTAAGAAATGTCTTGGAACCTGCAGGATTATACTACAAGCAGGGCTGTCAAATAAAAGGGTAGTAGCACTACCAACTTGTGTAAACAAATCAATTATTTTCTGGTTTTGTATGAACCAGTAAGAATGAATGTTAAATTTATTTCTTACTGATGTAAACAAGATTGAAAAAAAAAAAAATCATTTTCCATGTAGAGTAAAACGTTAATGCTTTCTGTGATGATGGTCCTTAAGAAGAGCCCTGACCAGCACTTTTCTGCAGCCATCTGAGAATCTCTTCTGGAACAACTGATAGTCTCCCATTGCAGCTTATGTACCACTTCAGTCAATGAGGAGATACTGTCAGCTTACAAATTCCTGCTGATACAATTGATCAATTATATACACAGTTTTGTCAGCAAAGTCCAGGGGTGAGAGGTACCCATGGCAAAGGAGGGTTGAGTTGGAGATTAATTCGGTAAACTGGACATATAGAAATGATTCATTCAAAGGTGTTGAGGGAACTGGTTGCTAACATAGTGAGGGTCCTGTCATCTTTGAGAAGTTGTGACGTCCAAGGGAATTCTCCAGTAACTTGGAAAAAATAAGTATTTTCAGTCCCCGGGGAGAGGGATTCTTGCTCCATACTGGTAGAGACAAAAGCTCCAGGAAAGTGATTATTCATCTTTCCTCAGCATTTGGGAGGAGGCCTGTTGGAGTGCACTGGCCAAATTAGGGCTCACAGCATAAGGAAGACAATGACAAACTAGGGGTAGTTCAACAGAGGGCCACCAAGGGGACCAGAACACTTAAAAGTCTGAGGGGCTAATGTAGATTTCATGGAGCTATGAAAATTTTAAGTAGATGCAGAAGTACATTAAAATAATTGCATGCAATCGACTTTGCTGACACCTCAGAATAAGTCTTAGGAGAGCTATAACACATAGGCAGGCTTTGAAGTATGCAGGTACTGCCTAAATAATTTTACAGAAAATGGATTCACTCAGCTCTAACTTGAAAGCTAGAATCCTGTGGCACATCGGGACAGTGACATAACAGGATTAGGACTTTCTCTAAGTCATTCTTATGCAGAACTGTGTGTCTTCTTATTAAACAGAGTTTTAATGATATCTGCTGTTAAACCTGCTGCCACCATGGATTATTGGACCTGTATATAGCAGAATCCGAACCAAAGGGCACGTGTACAAAATTATTGCTATAGGTATAGATACTGTATCTTTTTTATCAGTTTTTAATTCCAGAGCACTGAAATGTCACCAATACGGTTGTTGCTGGCATCATAAAAACATGCTTTGTCAGAACTGTATCTATCCCTTCCTTTAAACAATCTGTGCAACAGCTGAAGACTCGATCACTAGTTGATAAAGGTACAGAAAGGTAAAAACAGTCATTCTGAAGGCCAGATTTTGGCTTTCAACTATTTGGTGAAAGTATATGATAACCCCACTCCCCCATCAAATTATCTGCCTTTGTGAGAAATGTGTCATACCTCAGATAACATGAATTGTCCTTGATTCACTGAAAACAGTAATCTGTAGTGATTTATCCCATTCTTCATTTTTTCTTCTTTTCGGTAGTGATGTAAAATATTAAATGAAGAGGAACACCTAAAGGTTAATCTGAATTCCTTAATAAAACAAGCAAATATTTTAACTGAAATTAGGCACGGGTTTAAATGGGTACACCTTCAGTGGTTTTCAGTTGAGTTATCCTTTGGGATGTTCAAGTTTGGAGTTTTAAGTCAAAATTTGGTAGAAATTAATCTTCTTGTATTCAAAGAATCTGTCAAAACTGCCAAACTCTGAATGACTCTGCTCATTATTTTCATCCCCAGTGTGTCAGCTACATTTCTATTTTCAAGGTCATTACTTGTTTGTTTTTTAACTGTCTTTTGAGAAAGCCTTTATACAGCAATCAGTCAAAAGATTGTCTGGTTCATTTAAAATATGAAAACCACGGTTGTTCTTTAACATGAGATGTTTCCTTAAAACATGAAGAGTCCTTTTGGAAGACTTCTCAGTAAGGCCTCTTAGATTAAGTGTATGGACATAATCCATTAGTGGGTTGATTTGCCATACATCTTCAATATTGTCTGTATACATCAAAATTCTGATGCATTCAATGTGGTTTTTGTGTTGCTTATAGTCTTTCTAAAAAAAAAAAGAAAAAAGAACTTTTTTTTTTCCCCTCCCCTTTCTCTCTCTCTCCTTATGCTTTGGTAGTGGAGATGAAAAGCAGAATATTTTTCATATCTGCTCACAATACTGCATATAGCACAGTCAGGAAATCATATCCTTTTTTGTTGTTGTTAATTCCTCTAAACCTCCTTCTTATTTTCACATGCAGGTACAGAAGTTTCCTGGATGTTTTTATCTCCTAATTTCTGTCTAATGGCTTGATCTATTTTCAGATGCACTGATAACCACAAAAATGAGATAACATTTGTGTTAAAAGCAAACCACAGTAACAGACACTTCTGATCTTCCCTCATACCTCCCCATTGTCCTTTGTTTTATACTGTGGAAATAAATGCAACTACCTATTTTCTGTAAGAAATTGAAAAAGACTGAACTAATAGCAGTCCTATCCCAAAATTATCCTCATTCATAGCTGGTAAACAACTGCTGACATAAGGAAAGTAAAGTAATAACTGAAACACTGTTATAAGCAGTGCAAATATTGGATATCAAGTGTAACTTGAGAGAATTTATGTTGCATTTTAGCAGTTCATTACCATAGAGTCAGGGTTCTTTAGGTTGGCAAAGAAATTTAAAATCATCAAGTCTGGCTGTTAATCTAACAGTGTCAAGGCTGGGGGATGATGTGATAGAGATCAGCCCTGCAGAAAAAGACTTTGGGGTTCTGGTGGACAAAAAGCTGGACATAAACCAGCAATGTGCACTTGAAGCCCAGAAGGCCAATTGCATCCTGGGCTGCATCAAAAAAAGAGTGGCCAGCAGATTGAGCGATTTGATTCTGCCACCCTGCTCCAGTGAGACTTCACCTGGAATACTGTGTCCAGCTCAGGAGCCCTCAGCACATGTGGGATATGGACCCAATGAAATGGGTCTAGAGGAGGGCCACAAAAATTATCAGAGGGCTGGAGCACCTGTCCTACAAAGACAAGTTGAGAGAGGTGGATTGTTCAGGCTGGAGAAGAGAAGGGTCCAGGGAAACTTTATAGCAGCCCTCCAGTAACTGAAGGGGCCCTTCAAGACTGTTTACAAGGCCATGTAGCAATAGGACAAGGAACAATGTTTTTAAATTAGAGAAGGGTAGATTTAGATCAGACATTAGGAAGTTCTTTACTATGGGGGTGGTGGAACACTGGAATAGGTTTACTGGGAAGGTGGTGGATGCCCCATCCCTGGAGACATTCAAGATCAGGCTTGCTGGGGCTCTGAGCAACCCAATCTAGTTAAAGATGTCCTTGCTTACTGCAGTGGGGTTGGACTAGATAACCTTTAAAGGCCCCTTCCAACTCAATACATTCTATGATTCTATGTTACAGAGAATGCTGTGGGAAATTATATCAGAAGTTTTACTGAAATCCAGGTAGACAATATCTACAGCCTTTCCCTCATCCACTAAGAGGGTCACCTTGTCAGAGAAGGAGATCAGGTTATTCAGTAAGAACCTGCCTTTCATAAACCCATACCAAGGTAGTAGAAGGGTTTGTGGTGAATGTTTTCTTTATTTACTTTTTGCTCTGCAATGCACTTTGTTAAAAACCTGCAACTCTGTTATGTAATTTCATTATTTGGCTGTCAGTATTTTGATTCAACAGAATGTACTTGTTGAAGGGAGGGGACTCTGTCTTCCCATAGGTCAGCTAAGTGAGCTCTATGGGAGAGAAGCATCCAGGAGCAGATGAAGAAGAGTCAGGGTGAGTTGAAGTTTGCTTTAATAGGCAGAGACTGGGAGGACATTGAACAAATGCCCAGATCTCAGGGGATCAGGCAAGAAAAGATTTTTTTCCTGTTGAGAGAGCTGTGTAGAGCTTGTGCAACACTGGAAGCCAGGAGAAGTTACTAGAGCAAAGCTGAAGAAAAAGATACATTTTACATAGAACAGGGAAGTGAGAGGACTTAAAAAAAAAAAAATCTATTTAAAAGTTGTCAATTTACATTTTGTGGGGTTTTTTGGCTTTTTTTTTTTGCCTAGTGGTATTTATAAACCAAATCTGCTTTGATGTTCTTAGTATTTTCACTCTAAGAAAAAAGTGCAGGCACATCAAACTCAGGTATCTGTCTGATACAGAGTGTCATCACAAAACACCTTGCATTTTATACCATCTAGTAAAGAATACAGTCTCTGCTGGTAAGCTGAGTCAAAGTAAACCAGCTTCTTGTCCTGGATATCTACTTCCATGTCTGAGATTATTGTAGATATTGCAGTAGAATAGGAGCCTTTCCTAAGATAAGTTGGATATTTAAATAGAGTATGATGCTTACTAGCCTTACAACTCACAAAGCAAGATGAAGCTTTACTTACGAAGATGTTCAGGCATGTGTAGATGTTTCTAGCATTCTCCTGGATAAAAATGTACATTGCTATGAGGTCAGTAACACTTAGGAGAGGATGCAAGAACACTAATTGCTGTTCAAAATCCAAGTTGTTTGGATGCTAATATGTAGCAAAGGGAATGTAAATTCTTAATAGAGTTTCCTATCCTTGTCGATCAAGGTGTATTAATGATTTGAGGTAAACAGACATGTCAGGGAGTAAGATTCATGGTCATTAACTACTATTCAAACATTACAAGTTTTACTAATTCACTATTTCTAAAGGTTATATACATATGAAATTTATATTAACGTTTATGTGTTATTAATAATTTATACTTCAGTTAGATGCTGTGATATAAGTTCTATAATTATAATGTAGCATAATTTTATATTATTTTGCATAGAATTTATTTTGTTTAGTTCCTGCTGAGAGTTATTAGGAATTACTCAATATCAGAGAAAGATGAGAAATTCAGAATATGTTGTTTGCATATAGTCATCAATTTCTTAATAAAGTTTCTATCACACTGTAGCTATTTGACTAATATACTCTTGGTGTAAATTTTGTTTCTAAGCAATATGATTAGTTGTCCTTTGCCATTTCCTTTTTTCAATTTGAAAGTTTTCTTTGCCTTAGTTCAAAGAAACTTCTGACATTTGTGTATGATTCCAATGCACTGTGAAATAATATTAATCAATTTTTGAGACAGAAAATGCTCTTACCCACATTGTATTATACATTGGTATTACACAAAATAGTAAAATTACAAAAGTAAAACCTAAACCAAAAAGTAAAATGCACAGCAACCAGGGAATCTGCACATCTGTTATAAAAAGGCTCCTACTGAAGTGGAGCATGGCTTGTTCCTTTTGTCCTTTTTTTTTTTTTTTTTTTTTTTTTTTACATTTTTTTTGTGGGTGGGAGATAAGGCCATTCATGTCTTTAAAAATCGTTGCTAATCTGATTTAATGGTTTTGTGATGAACACATTTATGTGACTGTGTCTGACATCGACATTAATATATTTTCTGTTTAGGTTTTCACAAACTGAATTTTGTGTCATGTTAGTCTTTGTAACATTATTAAAAATGTGTAAAATAGTCCAGAACCTTTTACAGTCTTTGATGAGTATTTGGAACTGGGAAATGAGATATGATCTGGATGATACAGAGTGGAATTCAATAGAGTTAACAGAGCTGAAGATGTCTATTTGAAAGAAAATTAAAGCACTTCCATGCCACAACTGCATTTTAAAAAGAGATGAATCTCGCCTTTGTGTAAGTCAGCAGAGATTCATGAACACCGAGACAGGTTTGTGGAGCACTGCCTGTTAACCAAGATCTGTCAATATTAGCAGCTTCACCCTTTTGTTTTATTTGCCTTTCAGAAGGAGGGGTAATTTAAAAACACAACAGAAAACATTATCTATATTTTATTGTGTGATTGCATTACTATTTTAAGACAGATATACTTGAGTCTGATTCCTTCAGATTTTGTTCCAGGTACACTGAGTGTAAATTGATTAATTTCTGAAATTCATTAGAAATCAAGTATCTCTGGTTTTGTGTCATAAGCAGTCTAGACAACTGCACAGCAGTATCAAAGGTGCTTAGATGCATATCCTACAGGAACTATTCAGATTCATGACCAAGTGAAGAGGTCCTCTTTCTTATCTTGGATACTCAGGACTCATCTTGGGCCTTGTTATCCACCTCTATTCTGGAGGCACTGGCTCAAGTTTGCGGTTAAAGGATGAAAGATGTGATGTATAAGAAATGAGATACTAAACTTTATCTAGAAAATATATTCTGATATTAAGCTGTGATTTTGGATGAGGGCTCTAAAACAAGCAAACAGAGGTAGCTTTTTTGTTTTATTTCTTATGCTGTTATTCTAGACCCTCTTTTTCTTGTCTCAATGTTCATTTCCTGCTTACAATGTTGTGTATTAGTTTCGATGCTTGCTATAACTATCATCATCTTTGAGCCCAGGAAAGATTATCTGAAAAGAACACTGGTAAATCAAAATGGTGGTTTTAAAATACACTTTGTACAAGAATTATAAGATGCTTTTTCATTACCAGGTGAGCACTGATTGCAATAAGATGAAGGCATTCCCTACACAAGATATTTGAGTGAGCATAAAATAATATATGCTCACTATATACAGGGCCATTTCAAGATGATGAGCTAGCTAATTTAAATGTAGAACCTGGCTGCTGGACATAAAACCTGTGTTGGGCCACTGTTTTTATATTTTAATCTTTATAAACATTTTTTTTTTCAGATGGTTTCACATCTCAGGATTAATTCTGACTGCAATTCTTACAATTATTTTAAATGACTGTGCAATCTAACTGGCAAACCAAGGACTAATTAGTCCTTGGAATTTCCCTTTAAAAAAAATAAGTTCCAGATTTATGAAAGGTTTGACATGGCTGAAAAATTAAATGCCAGCCACAGACTATTGCCTGTGCTTGTGTGTAATGCTCTCCCTCCCTCTAATGGCAATACTGTGGATACATTTCTAATTTACTTGCTGACTTACTCATTCTGATAATGATCTTTAGACCAAGAAATCTTGAATAAAGTGTCTTCAGTTCAGTAAAGGACATTTTTTGGTAGGTCACCGTACCTTTGTGTATCTTGCTAGAGGTGGAGGTTTGCTGTAGTTCTAAATTTTCTCCTCTGTAATTACTGCTTGTGTTAGTATGGAATAGTTTCTGTTGTGCAGCACCGAATGTCTCTGGGTTTTATGTCATTGACCAGCAAGTGGTGCTTTTTGTCATTTGAAAAAAATGCAGGCTGTTAGTCTTTGATCCTACAAACACTCCCAAATGATCTATTCAAGGGTTTTAAGGCCTTGAAGGGTAAGCAGATTGTTACAGGATTAGCATAAAGATATGGGTTTTCTGTATTCTGACGCTTATCTTTATTATTCCATATTGTGCAGCAAGGGAAAATGCCTGGGTAAGATCCAGTACAGTTAGGAGTGAGATGTGGGTGCCAGGACAGAACAACTACATCAGGAATCTGCTGTTCAGACAGATATATCAGCTTCAGTGCAAATGGGTACAACAGCTTGAGTAGGGCTCGTGCTTACAAGTTTTATTAGAATGCTATTTTTTTTTTTTTTTTTTGAGTAGAAACTAGAAATCACAGCAATATATACATCCAATTGATTTGACTGGATGTATAAAGGCTGTGGAGAGTATTGCATCATAAGAAATACTTGATGACTGCAGCTCTATGAAGTATCTGGTTTGTGATACATTCTTCAGTTTTTCCTGCAGTTTTGTAGCCTGTTTTATTTATTGTAGCCTGTTTTATTTATTGTCTTGAATTCACTTTCTCCCTCTTTTGCCAAGCTCAATATTTAGGATTTTATAT
>JANIJG010009843.1:18206-29320 GCA_024611175.1 Megaceryle torquata
TGGCCGGGGCTCTGAGCACCCTGCTCTGGTTGCAGATGGCCCTGCTCCCTGCAGGGGGTTGGATGAGATGAGCTTGAAAGGTCCCTATTGAACACAATCCATTCTATGATTCTATACATTAATCCTTTATTTAATTTCTATCCATGGAGCAGTAATAACTACAAGCTCTTTATTTGCCTCTGTAGTGAAATAAAGCACGTTTGCTCCAAGTCATCACAGATGCCCCATGTAAAGCACATGTGGTTGCTTCAACTAAATACATTTTACCTAAGAATCAAGGCAAGCTGATAGCAATCAGAGCCAGCTCCCAGCAGCTCAGAAGTAGCTCCATCAAAGTTCTCGTGTGACTGTTCACAGCAGCTGCTCCTCCGGTGGCCCAAACATGCACCCAACCTCCCTGAAGGACAGAGCTAAGGGGGAGCTAAGGGTGACCCTTGCTGAGGTCACTGCTGCTGCATTTGGAGCTTGATGGCTCAGAGCAAAGCCAAATTGCCCACAGCCTGTGGGGTTTCACTGGGATATGTTTCTCTGGCTTTCTATAATTGGCATGATTTTCCTAAAAAAACCTCCAAAAAACAACAAACAACAAACCACAAAAAAAAAAACCCAACCCACACCACCACCAACCCCTTCCTAGTTCTCACCAACAAAAGGTAAAGCCATCGAGAAGGACGGCATTCTCTTGTCACATGTTACCTTCTAAATCTTGAGTCTTCCTTTGTACTCTGACAGTAATTTTGCGTATAGACATGGCTGCCAAGCGAGGTTTGTTTGATGTTCTTTCCTGCCTTTGTAATGGAGTTTCCTTTTAAGCAGGAGGAGGCGGAGGGAGAGGGGATGACAGGGGCTTATAAATATGGAAAAGACACTTTTTGGCATAAAATTCACGTCGGATTTAAAATATCTCTATGACTCTTTTCTTCCCCCCCACCCCGTTAAGCTGGCCACCTTTGGGATTGTCCACTTGGAAAATAAAATGTTAAAAAAAGAAGCACAGAAGGGAAAATCATCAGTGCTGGAAAATATTCAAAATATCGGGAAGCCAAGGCTGTTTCACCCAAGAAATAGCCCTTAAGCAAATCCACCAGAAATTCTGGAGTTCTAGTATTACTTCCTCTCCTCTGAAAGGCCAGACTGACACCAATGCACCTATGGAAGCTGCAGTCAAGCAGGGAGTTGGTTCTCTCTGAAGTGACCAGGTCTTGGATAATTTATGCAGTCCATAGAAGAATGACCACAATACTCGTGCTAGGTCTTAATAATTAAGGTTTGGGGATACAGTTCCCATGTTATCCATCCATAACACAAAGCCAGTGCTGATTCAGCCTGCTAAGACAGTAGGTAGTGAATTGCCCATTCATTGTAAGATGTTATCTTACACCTTATAAGTGATCTCAAAGACTTAAGTGGCATCCCCAAGGTTACGCAGGAAGATCAAGAGAGAAGGAAGCAGTTGTCATCCAGAAAGGAGCTGCCTGGTCCTCAAAGTCACCATGTTGATGTTCCCACACTCAGTGCCAGAGGACCAGACCTGGGATGCTTTCACATCCCATGCATGAGAATGACTGATCTGAAACATGTGACCAAAAGGACACAATTGTTCTGAAGGCAAGAAAGGACCTAATTGTGTTATCCCAGGAGCAGGTCCTGAGGGAGTATGAGATCTACTGGAGTACACCAGCCAAGCCCAGAGAGCTGCTATCCACCAGTGGCTGGTGAACTCAACAGTCAGTCTGACTCAGTTGCTTGTCTTGTCTTCATTTCCTGAAGCTTGCTCAGTGCTAGAGCTTCTCAAGAAAGATCTACATGTCTTCCTGCTTTATAGAAGATAACATATGTGCATTTCATTTATCCTCATGACTGTTTTCTTTACATTGCTCTTGACACTACACACTTTGCCTGACATATGAAAACTCCCCCCTTTTGATAAATTTACATGCCTTATAAACAAAAGCTAAAAAAAAAAATGTAGCCAATGGCCCCACAGCCCTGCCAATTTAAGCATATGGAAGAACAACAAGATATCAATAGATTTTTGTTGTTGTTTTTATAGAAGCATTAGAATTTGAAGCAGAAAGATCCATTAGTCCAGCTAATGAGCGATTGTTCCTTATAGTATGTTCCCCTCAGCACTAAATGACTCAAATGATAGCCCTTCCAACACTTCCCTGGGGAAACTATTCCACAGCCTAATAGATCACACTGTCAGGAGTTTTCAGCCAGCTGTATTTCAAAGGCTATGAAATGTGCTCAAGTGTTTGACTTGGAGACTCTTTAAACAGCTTTTGACTCTCATATTTGTGATACTGCGAGCATGACTTCAGCTGTTGGACCACACCACCCAAGCACTGCACACCTCTGTCCTGCACACACGCTCCCATGTGCGTGGGATGGGGCTCACACGACTTGCTCTGCAAAGAGGGATGCTGGAGAAAGGAGACCTGCTGAATGTTTGATGCTGTAGAGGCAATTGAAACAGTCTTGCAGGCTTGGAAGACTTGGGCTGATGTTAATCCAGGAAAAAAACAAACAAAAAAGAAATCAGGGTGTTTGATGCCACCAGCTTTCCAATAATTGTCTATAATGCTACTAGAGAAGTTCTCTTTGCATTCTGTATTGAACTGTGGCCCAGGACCAGCAGTCAGGCTCCTGGTTTTCTGCACATGGTCTTTTCTTAGCCTGGCTTCAGCCACTATGTAAATCCCATCTAGCTGTGCAGCAGGTGGGATCAGAGCTTGCTGCTCTGCAGATCTGATACTCCCCCCAGTCCCCATCATCATTTTGGCTTGATGGCATCGCTGTAAAAGCTGGACAGCTGGAAGCACTGGACACATTTATCCCAGGGATAAACAGAGCCAAAGGGAGAGATTTTGCTAAAGCTGGAGGTGTCCCACTGGAAGGGCTCTGCAGAGCTAGTCTTGAAGCAGTAGCTTGAGATATTGATGTGTTAGGTTGAGTCAGTGGTAACACACACTTGAAAAACTGGTGCTGACTTTAAAAAACAAAGACAGATGAGAGTCTTCCTGCATCTAGAAAGCACATGCTGCTCCTTCTGACAGCACAGATTTAATGCTTCATCCACAGATACGCTTTAGGATGATGCATTGCTCGGGAACACTTCACAGCATCCTGTAGGATTATTTCAGGGAAGCAGAAGGCAACTCTTACTGAAGTCTCCTCCTAGGACAGCAATATCAGATCTGTATGTACACACACACACACACAGAACCTAAGGACCTCATGGCTTTCCTCCTCCTTAAGCTGACCTTAATTTACCTCCCTCAACCACAGCTCTCTCTCCAGAAGTTCTAAATATGATATCCCAGTTTTCTTTGAAAGAGAGAGTTTGGCAAAGCTTTGAGAGATTTGGAAGTGGGAAGAAGGTAAATCATGTCTCACCCAGAACAAGCTCCTTTTGTCATCATCTGCATTAACGTACTGCTTGCAGTTATCTGTAGTTATCTAGATGCTGTACAAACACACGGGGGAGAAAGGGGACCCGCTTTACTCTGAAGTTTATAATCCACTTGGGCTAGGACTTAAATGTTCTGATTTTACATCTAAAAATAAAACAGAATAGAATGTACTCTTCTCCTGTTACCGTCCCCATCACCAAGAGGAGAAATAAGGAGAAGTTCAACCACTTTTAAGGATGAAATGTGGTAACAGGTCCAATGAGTGAAAGGAAAAGCATATAAACTGATCTAAGACTTCAAATGCCTGCAAAATGCACTGACTTTCTTGGCAGAGCTGATTTTTATGCAACTTAGGCAGGGAAATTGCATAAGGCAGCCCATCCCCCTCCAGCCCCATCCTTTACTGGGAAGTAAAGATGTCACTGGAATTCCTGTGCAATTAGAGAATAAATGAAGAGCTGAGAAAGGTTTAGGGGTCTGAAATAAAGTCTCCAAAGTGCTGGCTTCCCCTCCCCTCTCCCAAAAGACTTTGCAGTGATTTGAAATCCCTATACTGATTTGGCCAAAGCCTCTGCAAACCGCCCAGGTTTGTGGAAAGGGTCACACTTCCATTGTCAATTCAATGGAAAGATGATGAAGCTTTAGGCACTACAAATGTTTGACACTTTTCAAATCTATGCAAAGGGGAAAAATCTAAGCAGCATGGCTTAAGCTGTTTCTTTGGCTAGAGGCAGGCATTGATGGTCCAACAAAAATACTGGGCATGACTTCTGGGAATTAGGTCTGTGCTTTGATATCTCCCACACAGGTTTTTCTTCTTGTTTAGGTAACATTATCCCATGTAGATATGAAAATGAGAAGCTTTGATCGATTCCACTTTGCACAAAATGCATTGAACAGGCTCCGGGAAAGAAAGATGACAGAGGGGATTAGTGTAGATGCTAGCTGCAGATAGCCTTGCATTCCTTCCACCACATTAAGCTGCTTTATACCATGCCACGACTTGACAAGATATGATAATGTAATACAATATGACATGATACCACAGAGCAGGGGACAAAAAACAACAAAAAAAAAGGAAGAAAATAAAAAAGATGGAAGGTTTTGTTTGGGGAAGGATTATCCATTTCCGATGAGGACATTCCCTCCAGCAGTTGGGTGGGTGTTCAGCGAGGGAAGGGTCTGCTAAAAAAAAAACTTTGTTTTTGAGTATCCGCTGGACTTCCAAACACTGCAGAGCTCAAAGCATTACAAACAACTTCTGAGAGCCTGCTAACGAACACCTTGTAATCAAGAGAATTAAACTCAAGTGCAGGCTGAAATTTTAATCTTTCTGAACATCCAATCCAAACATTGTTCTGCTTTCTTAAGGGCTTAGTAATTATTATGACAAATAACATTGCTTCATCCCAAGTTACTTTGCAATTTCTTATGAGCTGCTTCCCCAGACCTCACACTGCACAGAGCTGGTGGAGCCAACACCACTTGTAACAAGAGTTTAGAGAACCACAGATTGGTCAGCCTCATTCCTATACAAGAAAAAAAAATTATTTTACTTATGGACTGACTGAAACAGGGCTGGCTTCATCTTCTTTCATCTCTAAATCACTTCTCTACTCAGATTTAACTCCTTAAAATTTATATCAATTTCTAGAAAGATATCTAAACTGCAAGTTCTACAGTTTGGCAGAGGTGCTTTCAATCCCCCACAATATCTTGGTTATTATAGTGAAACTATAACTGCCAAATATAAGTCTATATAGCAAATAGTCTTCTATTAAGAAAATAATCCATTTTCAGTGAACACGTTCCCCAGCTCCACTTTTCTTTTCTTACAATGCATTTCTGCAATCCACTCCATTGTAGAAATCAGGGGTTGTCAGACTGGCAACTACACATTATGGAAGGAGGACAAGTTTCTTTTGAAAGGTATTATCTTAAACAACCAAAACCAAAAAACAAACAAACAAAAAAAGACAAAAAACCCCATACCAAACCAAACCAAAAAAAAACAAACCCCAAAACAATGGACAGTGCTTTGGAAAAGCCACAGGAGCAACACACTGGAACAGAAGCTGCTCATGGCAAGTGCACTCACTAAAATGAGAGTGCTCATTTGCTGAATCAAGGCCTAAATTCCTGGTGCTATTCATCTTGGTAGCAGTGACAAAAGAAATACAGGAGGATTATATTGTAAATTATTTTTTTATTATTATTATTTTTTCAGCAGCCTTTACAAAGATTCGAGCAGCAGTCCAGGTCCTGTTAAATTCTTTGTGAGGAGATGGGACCAAACACTAAAAATTAATTCTTAATATTTGGCAATACCCCTTAAAAATACATTTTTAAGTCCATATTAAATGGTTGTCACCAAATTTCAACACTTTGAGCTACAAGTGAGGTTGTACCTGTCAGCTGAAGTAAGGACGTGTTTAGATGTTGAGCCACCATGGGCCAGGTTTCCCTTGGAAGCACATGACCCATCATCAACACCAGCTATCTTGTGATGCTCAGGGAGGCCATAGATCATGTCCTCCTATATATGCTGGACGTAAATTCAGTGCAGAAACAAAAATGAACTGTAAATCCCCTTCAAGGAGCTAGGTATATACCTATGTTAGCTTACACTGAATGCAGTGCTGTCACAGCAATCAAGCTACCTGGTTCAAAGCAATCTTGGACGGGGCTACAAGACTTGTATTCCCAAAAAAGCTCAGGAGAGGTTTGTCAGTTGGAAATTCTGTCTAATTTAAACCTTAGCAGTTTGGGAATCAAGGGGATAAAAGGTGACAAACAATTTAAAACCAACATGGAATAATTCAATCCAGTAAGCACATCTCACTTGTGTTTGGGTACAGCCAGCTTAGACACCCACCAGTTAGTTCATGTTCAAACTCCACGCTGCAAATGGCTGGGGCTGGATTTCATGCAAGTCTTCAAGTCTGTTTCCAACTCTGTAGGTACTTCTGAAAGCATGAAGCCAAACAATAGGCTTTGAGTGGAATTTAAGGTCTTCTGTTGTGGTTTCAGGTGCCAACACAGGTTGTGAGGCAGAGTTCCAGAAGGTTGGGGGTATTGGTACTGGCTTTCACAGAAAACAACACCTACACTCCTGCTATGACATTTTTAGAGTAAAGCCTGAGGTGCAGCCTAACCTCAAGCTGGAATACTTGTAGCTCATATCTTGGTATTAAGCCACTGGGTGCATATTCCCACAACTGAATGTGAGTGATGGGATCCATAATATCCTCCAGTTGTTCTTAGATTCCCATATTGTAAATTCCCCATTTCAAACCTGGGCCCAGTTCCTACTATCGTCAGAGGTTTTACCCATGGCAAGGTTATGATATAAATCAGCACCTCCTCATATACCCTATAACCACAGTAAACACCAGCACCTACCTCCTAAGGGTGGCAAAGGGGGAAAGGAAAATAAGTAATCAGATGGATTCTTGGTATCAAGCCTGAGTGCTCTCATAGAATGGGATTTGTTCATTGCAAAAATTGAATTCACACCATTTCCCTGATCAGAGAAGACAGATGACATCAGACCCTTGGCAGGAGGTGCTTTAGAGAAGAGTCTAATCCATGTACTGACAGGAATATTCACTGGAGCTGTTGCTCACACTCCGCGTCCGAAGTTTGATCATGGCTTGAATATGGACCTCGTCCTGGCTGACAGCAAAAATGCTTTGTGGCAACTGACAAATGAGGTGGTACCCTATAGATTTAAGTGTGATTGTGATATACAATATCAGCCTAAGAGCCTAAAGAGTACAGGGGATAAGGGTTGACACTAAAAGTCTAGTTGGGCTCAAAACAGCAGCATGTGCTACATACTTTCAAGATTGCTGTATCTTCATCTCTGCCTATGGGGAAAAATAAATGGACATGTTGGATCAAATCCGTGTTCCCTGTTGTATTTTATCACTGCTTTACAGGCCTACAACTCAAAAGTGAATAGATAAGGATGATATAAAGCAGTTATCTAGAAGGACAAAACCACCACTGGATTCTTGAACACATTTGAGCACAGTAAAGGCTTCATTTCTAAGAGCTCAAGGTTAGATCTAATGGGCTTTATTATTATTTTTTTTTTTAAGTCAGAGTCCTTTGCAGCTACCCATGTTCAGCAATCAGGAATATTTTGCAGCTTAGAGGCAGCTGAGTAATCAAAAGTAGCTCTGGCTTACTGGAAGTACACTGGACAAAACTGTTGGTCAGGACTCACAGAAGCTTTGAAAGAGTTAGAACTCCCCTAAGATCTCAGGAGTGAAAGTCATGCCCCATTCAATGGTAAAAGGATGAGATGCATTTAATTCATGAAAGGTCTAGTTTGGTCAGCTAGACAGAAAGAGGAGAAATGGGAGACTTTCATCTTTATTTCCAAGGGGAGGCTTGGACAGCAGGAGTCAGGGCACTGGTTTGCACAGTGCAGTCTCCAGGACTGCACTGGAGTGGTAAAGGACAACTTCTGTCTAAGAAATCCAGTTCTGTATTAATTAGACAAGCATAAGCACCTCACTCAGTGGTGGCAGAGTAAAGAGAAAAGGCAGCAATGAAAGTTGACAACAATATTAAAACATCAGCCAGGCTGGATTTTGCTCCAGGTTTCTTTTCTTACATGTATTATGAGTTAAGGTTGTTCAGACTGCTCTGGATCTGCCACACATCTGAGCATTTTCTGATGCAGCCAGAGTGATCAACCCAAGATAAAGTATTGACCAACACTTCATTCCCCTGTGGTCTTCTCTAAAACACATCCTGTCCCTCTTTCTGCCCACCTTATGCATTCAGGAGAACAAGAAGGCAGTAACCAAAAAAACACAAATAAAAATTTCACTCAGAGGGAGGCAAGTAATTGGTCCAGTTTCTCAGTGTCCAACATAAAGAGGTGCAGAACTGGAGTGTGCCAGCAGTTAAAGCTTTCTCAGTGCTCTCTGCAGCTGTGCCTTGGACTTGAGTTCCTCTGGAAGTGCACTACATGTGGACATGCTTAAAAAAAGATGCTGAGATTAGGAAAACATTATTTCACTACAGGAATAACACACTTCAGCTGCCTTTGCTGCTGCTTGATGCAAAAAATCTTTTCTAGCAGAGGACTTTGAGGAAATCAAGCATCATACACTAGAAGAAACTCTGGGATTTGGGGTCTAGGTGGTTTGAGACATGGAGGTGCAGGATTACATTTTTCAAACCAAGTGTTAGCCAGGCTGTGCTGTACCTCGTAGGGTTCAGTGACTGCAAGAGAACAAAGCTGAAACCACAAACCTTCAAAGGAGGCACTGGCTTCCATATGCATGATGAGAAACGGTTGAAAGCACCATGGTGTTGCAATGGGACATGGATGTGCTGTGCTTGGTATCAGGTAGGGCTGGAGCCACCCCCAAAGCCTGACATACTCCTTCCCCAGAAGCGTCCTGGTCTTAATATATATTGTGCTTCTTGAGCATGACAGGAACTGTGCAAGACTTCAGCTGGCCTCTGCCAGAAGCTGCTGCCCATCCTTTGTACAGGATGGCCAGATAAAGTCACCCCACAGAAGCAGATTTGTAGGTCACTGGCAGAGCTGGGAGAGCACAGGAGGCTCCACTTATAGGAACAACCACCCAACTGGACAAGACCGGAGACAGACTCAAGTTCAGGAGTGTTTTGGAAGGCAGTATTTTTGATAGTTTGGGGTTGTTTTTTTTCCTGGTTTGTTGGCCTTTTCTCAAAAAGGATAGTGTTTCTTGAAGGGAAGTTTCTTTTTGCAAAGTGATTGACCCTCTGGCATCAGTACAAAGTTTTAGGAGATGAACTCATACTTCTGAGTACGATTCCTTTGCACTGCTGAATGCTGCTAATGAAGAGGAGCAGGGAACAGCTAGAAAGGAAGCAAGAGCCAGCAGCTTGGGAAATAGAAAGCAGGGGTAACACAGGCCACAGGGTCCTGACCTGCTACAAGCATGGCCAAAGCAGAGGGGTCACTTCCCCCCTTTTCCCCCAAGAGAGGTCTTAAGGGTCCTCAGCAGCATTTCAGCCTTAAAAAATCCCTCCTCTCTTTGGCTCATCTGCTGCCTGACTCTGAAAGAGCCTAATCTTCCCCGAGTTGCTTTGAAGTTACCCAGGGATTTAGATTTCTGCCTCTTTTAAGGCAAGGCAGAGTGCTGCGAGTGAGCTGGGCAGCAATGCAACTGTTCCTCCACTCCCTTAACACAGAGCAGGCACCACAGCGTGACAGTGTTAGCGGAGGTCAGCTCTTCCCCTCCTCCTCTCTCCATAAAACATCTCCTCCTCCTGGCTGGTATTGCAAGGAAAAGAATCTGACACCCACTGCCCAGCCCTCCCATAGCATCACTGGCTTCTACTGGCTCCTTCCTCCAGCTGTGACTCCCCATGTGCTACAAAAAGAGCACGAGGCATTTCTGCAACCCCATCTGCTTTCATTGTCTGCCAAAGAAAGTCCCCAAAAACTGGTCTATAAGTGTTTACTGTCTACCCAAGGGACCTTCGTTTCAAAGGGTGTTGGAAAGCAACTCCACCAAGCTTTGCAGCATATTGATGCATTGCAAAGAGAGTCACAGCTCCAGGGGACTGATCACTGAGAGATTCTTAGGAGCCTTGTCCCATCGCAGTGATTTCCACCCTCTGCATCTCCTCGGCTTCCTACACAGCACATTCCACCCCAGGAAGCTATTACACTTTGCAAAGGGGAATCTGATAAGTTATGTTAGAATATATTTAAGATTGCTAGCCTTCTTTACTTCCTTTTCAAGGAAGGAGAGCAAAGCCAATGTTGTGCTGAGAGCCACCGGAAGAATTAATTGAATCCTTGGGGCCAGTTTTTGGAAACAGCACAGCAAGGGATTTTTCTCTCCTGTTTTCCAAATATCCTTGAAGTTTCTCAGCCTCAATCACTGGTCCACAGCATTACAGAAAAAGTGTCTTCAAAACACCATAAAGGCATTTGGGGTTTCATTTTCCAAAACACTGATAAAAAAAAAAAATAAATCCACCCTCTGACACCAAATTTCCTACAACTGCTGAAAATCTTGCTGTGCCTGGGGGCTCTTGGGTCCTGTTCTTCTTTAACCTTCAGACCTTGCCCAGCACAACGAAGACTGTCAGCAAAGGGCACCTGGCCAAGAGCAGATGCCAGGAAGGCTACCCAGCCTTTGTTCCCATGCCATAGACAGGGGATCAGAAACAGGAGAGTCCCATCCCCAAGCTGATCTGCAAGTCTCCATCCAGGAGAGAAGGTGGCTGGGGTCATTTGTGTCTCAGTGGAAATCATGGGGCTTTACTCTGAACGTAAAGAAATTTCTAGGCAAGGACTTGATTTAGGGAAGTGAGAGATGTGTGGCACCCCTGATTTTTATTCCTTGCAGCAGCTTATCTTCTCTTGCATCATGAAGAGCTTGGGAAGCAGCCAAGGGCATACAGCTGGGGAGATAGCAAGTGGAGAGGGAGAGGAAAAAAGTCAAGGGGAATACAAACATATTTATAAATATCAGAACAATAGCTTCCCAGAGTTGTGATAAGAACTATTTTCTACTTGCAAATAAAAATGCAACACTGTTTTCTTGTATTTTGAATCTTGGGTTCAGTTTTGGGCCCCTCTCTTGCAGAAGGACACTGGGGGGCTGGAGCGTGGCCAGAGAAGGGCAACAGAGCTGGGGAAGGGGCTGGAGCACAAGGGTGCTGAGGAGCAGCTGA
>JANIJG010009845.1:0-42470 GCA_024611175.1 Megaceryle torquata
CACTTGTCACTGGTCTCCACCTGCACATCAAGCCACTGATCACATCTCTTTGAGTGCAACCTTCTAGCCACTTCCTTATGCACTGGTTGGTTCATCAAGTCCATGTCTCCGTCTTAGAGACAAGGATGTCATGTACAACAGTGTCAAATGCTTTGCAAAAGTCCAGGTAGACTATGTCAGTTGCTCTTCCTATATCAACCAGACTGGTAACTCTGTTGTAGAAGGCCATAAATTAGTCAGGCATGATTTCCCCTTAGTGAAGACATGTTGTTGTCAGTGTTCACCTCATTATTTTTCTTGTGCCTTAGCACAGATACCAGAAGGACCTGCTCCGTGATTTTACCTGGCACAGAGGTGAGGCTGACTAGTTCCCTGGTTTTCTTTACTTCCCTTGGGAAGCAAAGATTTCCTATTGGGAAATGTGACCTCTAATGGCAAATTAGGTGCCTATGAATCCTGAACAGATTAGCTAAGGGAACCTGAAAATTACACTGCTAGTGTTCAATGCTTCTAATTCTACTAGAAAAATAATTTCTGCCATGTATGTTAACATCCCGTAGAGTAAATTAGCCTGTTCTAGGCAATCATTGCCATATCAGTTTAGGATCTCTATATTATACTGTAATTAGGAAGGCCAACTAACCTCATTTCCTTCTTCAGCCCTTTAGTGAACCTGACCCTAAAAATCTAACCTACTTGTCTATGTGATTATCAGGACAACTGCTCACTCCCCTAACCCTAGTGAACAACTGGCTCAGAGACTGTTTTGCAGGTTGTGCTTGGCATCCTCCCTCCTGGCCCTTCAGTCTTCATTTATTTCCACTGCTCTTCATAAAGTTATGGAATCCAAATCTTCATTCCTGTAAAAAACATTCAGAGTTCTTCTTCTAAAGGCCCCTAGAGGGGACCTATAATTAAATTGGAGAGGGACTTTTTACAAGAGCATGTATTGATCAGACAAGGGGTAATGACTTCACACTAAAAGAAGGTAGATTTAGATCCAATGTAAGGAAGAATTTCTTCTCCCTGGAAGCGTTCAAGGCCAGGCTGGATGGGGCTTTAAACAACCTGGTCTAATGGAAGGTGTACCTGCCCACGGCAGAGGGGTTGGAATGAGGTGATCCCTTAAGGTCCCTTCCAGCCCAAACCATTCTATGATTCTATGATTTCTTGGAAAACTTAGTATTCATTATACAACTTTCAGCTTCACAGTGCAATACCTGTAAAAAGGAGAAATCTAAGAGTTACAGCTGTATACCAAGTCATGCTGTTCCTAGAGCTAGACACAAGCAAGAGAGACTAGGTAAAAGACCTAGTAAGATTACCTTGATTTCTTTAAATACAAGGACTCCCCACATTGCAGCAACAAGGCCAGGACCCTAAAGAATAAGATTCATTTATACTTTACAGCATTTCATGAAAATGTACTACTTTTACGTTATTGTTTTCAGGATGGTTGAATTTTGTCTGGGTAATAAATTTAGGCCTTCCCATTCTGTTAATTACAGCACGCACGGAAAAGCATAAAGATAACTAAAATCTTTACAAAGTAGGACACAATAAAATCTTCATGAAGGACTAAAGAGGCAAGAGACTGTTTTTGTTTTTTTGTTTTTTTTCTCAGAAAGGCACAATTTCTTTCTAAATTACACTGCAGAGTCTGCACTGACTGTTACATATTCTTTTAGGAGGCTCCAAATAATATGTCTCACTTTAGTCCAAACTACAATCCACCATGTTACCACATGCTCAGGTTTATTGGCAGCTACCATGGATAATCCTAACATTTCCTTTATTAGCGTGACTAACTAGTTGGACAAAATTTGGTTTTATTGCTCACTATGCTATCAAGAGACTGGAACATGAACATATTTCCTGTATAGCAGGCATCTGGACAAAGCACAAAGACAGAGATAGACAGGTCTGGAAAAACTACTGTTTATCTGTCATGTTGTTGTACAGATTTCCTAGCTCACAACAATATGCAATGATAACTTCCAGACATTCCTGGTAAGATAGTTTTTCCCCTGTGGGAGCAATGATCTAATTTTCATGACTGATAAGAAAATATTGACTGAACATGAAGCGAAAACTGTCTCTGTTAATGCTTCCCATCAGATCTGCTCTCAGAATCACTGTTTGGACAGTGATCTACCCCTCTCCATCTTCAGTATAACTGACAGGACACAGATTTAGGCCAGCAGGAAACAGTCTCTCATACTGAATGTACTCGTGGATGCTGTTTCCTAGTGAATTTGCCAATGATTATTTGAGTAACACTCAAATAAAATTTCACTTTCTAGATAATGTATGCTGGAAGAGGAATTAATTTAAAAAATAAAAAAAATTGTTGAAGTGATGTGATGAATAGCTGTCTGAAATTCTCTCAAACCTGAAGTAAAGCAGCAGTTCTGAAACTGGTCCAGACAGGCAGTTTCTCATCAGTGTTGTCAAATTTTTCATTTTGTGATTTTATATCCTTGCCCTTTAGGCATACTGATAACAAAGTTAGTAAAGCTGCTTTCCCTTAATCCTTCAATTTCTAATTAGAATGAGCCCAAGTCTCTTTTTTTCATTGCATACTGTAAAGTTTATTCTGATTTAATGCATCTTGAGGCAAAGCTGAATCCCTCTTAACATTGTTTCATTAGTTTGCTTCCAAAAGACAGCAGTTCAGCAAAACTTTTTTTTCTGTATTTGAAAACTCTCATTTGCCACAAGGTATCCACTTTTGCATCGCCATCCAGTAGATTGGCAAGAGAGTAAAGGCAGAGTTTATTTTTGCCTAGTGATGGAATTTATTCAGCTTCTGGAAATGAACAGTGCTTAAAAGGTACAGTATCATAAATAGGAATAAACTAGACAAAATGGGCCAACTTATTCTTCTCTCATTTGCATAAGAACATTATTTTCATCAATACATCGTCTTTCTGTTTGTTCAAGAACCATAAGAAGAAAAAATACGTGATTCAGTTGAGCAAAGTAACTGCTAAAGGATAAAAATCAGAAATTAAAACTTTCATAACAAAATGTACTTGCTGGCATGGAAGCATAAAATATTTCTTCTTTTAATCTCCTTCATTCTACTAATTAATATTGATATTCTGGTTACAGAGGGTTTGACTTTTACATAACCTAAAGACTCACACCATCAATTCTTCTGGGTTTTTTTTATGCTTGGCATTGACCAAGATGGTGCTTGTCACAGTCATTTATGTTCTTAAAGAAATAAAGGCGAAACAGACGAGTAAAAGAGGCAATGGATACTCGTGATTAAAAAGCTCTAGACACATCATAATTTCAATTTAATTCCACCAAATGGAAGGGGAAAAAGACCTTTCACTTTTAATTCTTGTCACAGGTTTTATTTTTAATGTACTTACTGTAGTAATTATTGGAAAACTGACAACAGCACTGAGATAGTCATTGGCTATGAACCAGCAGCAATTGGCTATTGCCCAAAGCACACCAGAAACAAACCCTAGAAAAATAAATCCAAATCAAAAACATGCACAGCAAGACACAGACAATTTGTGGAACATTTGTATTTATAGCACAATACAGAAATTGTACACATGTATTATAGTATGTTAACTACTTTAACAAGCTGTCTCTGATTATCTAAACCAAAACTCAAGGGATAAAATCAGCTACTCCAACAGAAGTATCAAATTAATTAAAGTTCACAATTTTCTGGGCAATGTGCTTTCCACTCTGGCAGAGATGGTTTTTGAAAGTCTGCCACATGCCATGTCATTTCATTATAGTTACAGACTAGAACACAATTTATCATTGTTTTCTAACCTTAACTAATTAACCTAATCTTTCAAAAGAGACAAAAAGTCAAATGAAGAGACTTAAAAAGTGAACTACAATTCCAACACACAGATTGAACTAATCACTGAAATATGTAAAACAAAAGGTTAGAAGAAGTAACTGAAACTAACTGCTAATTCAAAAAACAGTCATACCTGGTAATACGGCTTGGGGATAAACATTAGGTTTGTTTTTTCTGACTGCACAGTAGATCAAAAAGTAGATGGTACTTGTAAGAAATATTCCACTGAAGTGTGCAAAAACATAATCTAAATCTGAAAGATAAATTGCATAATTCTATCAGTCTAAAACATCAGTTATTAATTTTAACTCATTTATTTCACTGATAGCATTCACACAAAAAAATGTAAGATGCTAAAGCTAACAACTCAAATCCCATTGTGATAAACAGCTGTCAGTCTGACTGTGGATAGATTTGGTCAATCACACATATATTAAACATGAATTAACTGCTGTGTTGACCCTAGCATTTATTACAGGCTTTTATACATTTATGTGAGTTATTTTCAGAACTCTATTAGTCAATCTACTGAATTAATTTATTAAAACCTTAAGAAAATCCTCAGATGAGGCTACAAAATTATTTACATAATTACACCCTCTCTTGACCATCTACATTTGTATTCCTGTATATAGCCTTGTTTCTTTTCTGTATATTTAAGGGCAAAACAACTGCACGTACTGTGTAAGTTAAACAAGGCACAGTTTTGTCCTTTTAGCTGGAAGAACGTATCACAGTTTTAATCACTATATTCATTAACAATAATAAATCCTTTATGGACTTTGTATGTGGTAAAGAGAGTATTTCCAACAGGATAAAACAGAAGCATGTAGCAAGGTGATCTCCGTCTCATTGGAGTTCTAAATTCTCAACAGAAAATGATAATGATAACATCTGTTTTGTCTAGCTGGGGAATATATAAACTGAAGTATTCAAGAGAAATTGTATGTGATGTAAAAGACATTACGCAGCCTCAGCAGTAAGTTGCTCTTAAGATGCTACTGTTACTACCTGATAGACTATGCACTAAATCTTAAAGAAAATGTTTCTGGGGAAATGTTTGCAATTGGGCTTGTGTTAAAAGCTTTCCATAAAAAAAACCTACATGGTTTTAGTTACTTATATTGTTATTTATCTCTTCTGATTAATAGTTATGATCAACCTCCTTTTCCTTTACTGATACACTAATTTCACAATTGGTACAGCTTGTGCCCTTGTTTACCTCATGTTCCAAGCATATGAGCTTTCTTTTTTGAGAGTAATAGTATTTAATGCCTTCTGAAATGTATATGTGATTTCAGTATGGTATCCTCTGGGCTGTTTTGTACTTCTTTTTTTTAATGGTGTAATTCACCTCAGAAAAAGGGAGTGCTAATACTATGATTATGACAACATAAAATACAGTGCAGAACTGGTAAGTTATCACAGTATGATTTTAGGCCTATCAAGAATTTCATTCTATGCCTTTACAAAAGAAGGAGAACACAATACACTTATGACACAAAGTAGAAGTTATCCATTAGCCTTTACCAAATTGACTAGCTCCTGTGTACGTAGTTTCATTTCTTCTTCCATGGTCCTTGATGTAAAGTACTGGTACAAAACTGGAACCATAGAGTATTCCAGCTACCACAGCCAGGCTACAACCTCTTTAAATTAAGAGGAAAAAAACAGAGAAAATAGCCTAGTGTTAATTAGGGAAGTAGACAATACACTTAAGATATGTCCAGTATTTCTTTTAAAGACTGTATTGTAAGAAAATTGGTAGCAACATTGTAAAACATTTTAGCACATTTTTATTTTCCACTGTGGAAATGATTCAACACAGTAACCTGTTTTTCTGTACTTTGTGTCCAAGTAACACAGACAATTTCTTCCCCGAGAGCCTGCAAGTCTGGATAATGACAAAGAAAATCGATTAAATGAGATTTCCTAAAAGCAGAGCTAGGAGAAAACAAACAAAAAATGTAATTAAAATGCTCCCACCCATAGCTTCACTGTTGCAGTCTATGTATTCTTTATAAGTATTCCCATGTTCATTGCCTCTTTAGTCCCCTTCTCTGCCTCCAGATCACTATGTTCTTAGATGTCTCCACACCCCACACTAGCCCCTTGCTAGCTGCTGCTTCTGATGTCTTCTTTTAATATTGCCATGCCTTCTCCAGATGTATTCACTTGGACACTACAGCTGGAAGCCTTCTATGCTGGAGTGCTAATTAACCAACTGAAAGAAACCATCTCTGAAATTATTTACTTGTCATTGCTATTTTCTTGGACAAATGCTCTTTTGTAGTAGTAATGAATACTTAATTAGTAAGGTAAAGCATACTCAAGAGTGAAAAGAAAATAATTTAATGAGCTGCACAGCTATTGATACATAGACATGCACACTATACTAGTACTTGAAAAACTGTTACTTATTAGTGCATGACTGTGCTAAGAAACCAACAGGACACAAATTCTGCTCTTACACTGTATTAAACTACTTTCTCTGGCTATTTGGCCTGTACCAGTAAAAGAATTGTTAATAACTTACACGAGCCTCTTTTTTGCTGGAGAAATTCTGTTCACCCATGAGTCACCAGAGGTATCTTCAGAAACATTAACAGACTGAAGAGAAAAAAAAAAAAAAAAGTTTTCACACAGGTTTTTTTAATCTCAAACATTGCATTAAAAAGAATGGTTTTGCTCAACGGAATTTACAGAAATACCCCGAAGAAAGCATTATTTTTAAAAATAAACCAAACTAATAATTGGACCTAACTACCTCAAAGTTTAAAAGTACAGGATTGGATATGGAATTTGGGTTCACTACATAACAGAGCACTCAGTAGCATTTTTTTCAATCTGCATGAATGTTCTGACCTTCAGAATTTGTCTTTCCTTAAATTTGATGAATAATTTTATCTATAGATTGTTTATGATTTGGGTTTGCAGTTTTTTTGATAGACTGAGTGTTACCATGAGAAAATTAGGACTATTTACAAACAGAAATTAGCACCCCTTTCTGCAGCACAACAAAACTGCAATATCCCTTCATTTTAATCCTATAATCGGATCATCTTCTCTAATTTGGTCTGGTAAACTGGAACCTCTAGCCAGAACTGAGCACATCTAGAAAACTCTGATGGGTTCTCTGTTCAGGTAGCAACTGAACACTGAACTACAAGAGTGAGGTACAGTGGTGGTAGAGGACTACTTTTGTTGCATACTTTGGGCTCCAGAAGAAGAGACAGCAAATCTGGCACTGCTAATTGGCCTCCAATCTGTGCCACAGCTAATGCTGAGAATCAATGATACTTCACAGCCTCCCGGCTCTGTAATGTGGCAAAAATCTGGTGACTAAGAGTTATACACCATTGACTTTTATCTAAGCACCCTCCTAGTTTTAAAGCTTTAATTAAAATTGCTTCTTTTTTCTCACATAGGAAAGGAATACATTGTCTTTTATATAGTCTCTGTCATAACAAAAGCAGACTTCTATGCCATTTAAAGCTGACAACAGGAAAGTTGCTCACATTCAACTGGATACAAAAGATCCACAAATTAAATACAAACAATGCATATTTATGTAGTTTTATGTAGTCTACCATAAATCCCAGCAAACCTGGTTAACATTAAGAAAATTTTTTGGTTTTAAATTGATATCTACTTCCAGTGCTCTGGAATAACAACTGTAGCGTACTTACAGTTTCTCTCAGTAAAGGTGTGCTTTCTAATGAAGCTGAAGAACTCTGGACTTCGGTTTTTATAAAAAGAAATATGACAGTACTCAGAAGAGAAAAGCAGAAATAAATACCATGTCAGCTCGTAAAGACATAACATTTAGTATCCAGAGACAAAAATTAGACTTCAAGGCATATTACTTTGTTTTCATTATTGCGTAGAATCACTTCAATGTATTTTAAAAATGCAATTGCTTTTAACAGTCTTAACAAGCAACGTGAGTGAAAGAATAGTCTTTGGATCACTTTATAGATCTCTCTTCTATGTAATGGGATTGAAATGTCTCCTTTCTACTCAGTGTAGTTACAACTACATGTTAACAACAGTGGCTTTAATTAATGGTGCCCTTTTGTACTAAACCACACATACAATGGAACATCTGACTGAAAATTCTATATAGAAAAGACTAAACCTGCACAGAACTGGCTCTGTGCTCAAGGGAAAAAGATAGCTTTTAGTCTTCTATCCTATGTGAGTGAGGGAATACTGATCCTCCAGGGCCTCACATGTATGTGGGAGGAAAAGGGGTATTGCTCACTGGTGCTCCAGTGCACCAAGTGAATAAATAAAAGGAAGAAGAAAGAGTTAACATTACTATTTATACCCCCAGCTCCAGGAAATCATGTAATCATGTAATCAGAACTTGCAGGATCTGTTTTTTTTTTTTCCATTTTTATGGAAGATACTTTAATGCTTTAGGAATTCCTCATAATTGTAAACAGAATGTCTCCATTTGAAGAATGATTCACCTCCTACTGAAGGAACAAGGATAGATATAAAAGGATGACAGCTTCCTCCAGAGGGACTAGACAAATATACACAGGTTCTACACGAGGCTAAAATGAAATACATTCTTCTGAGATTTGCAGAGTGACACAGGCAGGCTTTGTGCAGCTTGCCAGGAAAACACGTTTCATTACAAATTTTTTCCCTGTTGATCACTTCTCTATGTTATCTCAGAAACAGGCAGGAAGCAGGTGGTGAGATGAAGGAATTCATCAGGCTGGAAGAGCAGTACCACAATTATTTTCTGAGCACATCACAAAATCATGTGCTACATGTAACGGTAATCGATAAAAAGCTACAGACTCTTAGGAAAGAAGAGTGGAAGTAAAATTCATGATTCTAAGGCAGCAGCTCTCTCCTGGCAACCAAGTAGTAACATCATTAACATCCTTCTTATCCTAAAGGCATCACATGCACCTGCTGCTTAGCATGCTTACAGCAAGTCTACTGCCCCTAGCGTTCAGGGCCACCTCCATGTTCCTAGAAAGACCTTCCTGGCTACTCAACTGGAAAGCAAGAACACTGCTATGTAACAAAGACCCTCTTTTCTCTTTGTTTGGACCAAAATGTGCACTCATATAAATAATAAACAAAAAATAAAGGTAGAAGTCCTTCCAAAGATCCAAAAGGAAGCCAGTGTTAAGGAGTTCTTTTGAGTGTGGCTTAAGAACACAAGACAGGGAGATATTAAGGACAAGAGATAACGCAAAGCCTCTGGCTTTTCATGGACCCTGAAGGATCTGGGAAGGGCTTCTGTTTGTACCCCTGACCAAGTGAAGTCAGACTGGAAACCTCAAGAGAGGTTTTCTCACTGAGATTTTTCTGGTCAGTTTTGCCTCTCTCACAAAATCTTATGGAAGTGAACCATCTGAATAATCCAGCTATGGAGACAATTAGTGCATCACTGCTTTGCCCTGCACATGGCTAACAGCACAGAAATGCATTTCTGTGTTTATGAATAGCCATTTCACCACTGTATTGAATATCATTTATATTTCTACTCTGAAATACAACACTGCCCAGCTAGGTGTGGATAGCTCATGAATCCTCTAATTAAATTGTTCCTGTGGTTATTAAATATATATTCCACATTTAAAAAAAAAAAAAAAAATTATAAGGGTAAATTTTTACCTTAAGACTGAAAGTCCAGCTCCAATATAATTCAAGATTGGTCTTGATACCTCTTCTGGGTCTATTCCAAACCAACCAAACCTGGAATATTTAACCAGTTTCACTTAGTTGCACTGACTGCGTACAAATAATTAAATTATACCCCAGTTTGGGAAATCTTTATTCATGTAAATAATTCTGCTGAAGTTTCTATTTTGCAATATTGGATCTGTGCTTCAGTTGGCTTGCAAAAAGCTACATCTACTTTACAAAAATAACCTTTAAAGTAATTTCATTTGTATTGACTTTTTTTTTCTTTTTTTTTTAATCTGGGTATTTAAAGACTGAATTTATTTTAAATTATATTATCAGCACATGCTGTAGAAAACAAAACAAAAACAGTTACTAGTTTTACATTAAAAATTACTTTATTTATTCACTCAATTATGTTAATGAACATCACTGGGCATTCCTCTTCCTCCTGAGACAGAGGAAACTCCAAAAGATAAAATAATTAACTTGATTCTTTCCACTGAGAGGGAAAGGGTTCCAATACATAAGATAAATCCTCTTTTTTGGTAATAGGGTATTCACTGTGGTTATTAATGAAGAATTGGAAACATTAATTAGGTATGAAGTAAGACATAAACTTCTCACCTTGAACTTGCCCAACCTGTTAGCAAATTAAAAGAAGCCCATATCAAAAGACCAAGAGCTAAGCCAATAGTTTTAACAATAGGGACAACTGTAACATTGCCTGAAATACAAAAATAAAAAATAAAATCCATTAAAAGCTAGACTGTGATATTGAATATTTTTGATTTAGATTCTTTGTGTGTTCAGAAGGCAAAGAAATGTAGGCAACTACAAGATGGTAGGAAATAGTGTTATTTAAAAATAAATACATTAAACACAGACTTTTCGTCAGTAGCATTTATAAAATTATTTTCGGTGTTAACTCACTGCTTATAAAATAGTATCTGCTATAAGGGTACAGCTCCATTAACACAAAGACTTTAATAAGCTTCTACTACCTTATATATGGAAAAGTTTTTCATTGATGGGTTTTTGTTATAAAGGGTTAGGATTACTTTGTGTTTCAAGAAATATCTCTTCATCCTTACCTGTAGCCCAGAGAAAACCCCCAACCATAGCCAGAGGCCAAAACCGGGGGCAGTTCTGGATTAAATTGACCACCAAAGAAACTATCCATATAGAGGCACAGAGAATCCATTGGAAGAACATGCCTGTGAAAATATCAAATGCATACAATGGAGAACTTGTAGAGTATTACGTGTGAATCTGTTATCATACTATGTTCTAGATAAAATAGTACAGAAAAAAAATTGAAAGGTGGCCATCTCCATGTTACAATATATCCAAAAGATGTATTTTAGGGTGGGGTGTTATAATTCCATCAAAATTTTCCTTACCATGCATTCTTTATACACAGCTGCATGGACAAATGTCATGTAAGCCCTGATTCTCAAACACATGAACATTTTGACAGGCTTCCACCAAAAAGGATATTCGGTTACTGAAAACTTCTCCCACCACCCCAGCAGCAGCTAACATTGATGACTGCACAGGACAAAACTCTCAAAACTCAGGGCTCAGATTTTTCCAGTAACCCAGGACACTGAGGATGATAAAAACTTTGGAGAGATCTGTTCCGTCTCTGCAAATTCAGACCAGTTAACTTTATGCTGAGTTAAGACCTGAGCTTTAAAGTCTAGCCTTGTCTTGTTAGGACTGTATTTGGCACAAAGAAGTGATAGAGGTTCCATCAAGCCTGTAAGGAATATGATGTTATTGCAATAACATAATGGCAGATTTATTAATCTAGGAATCTGGCAATTGACTACATTTCATATAAACATTCAAATATAACATGAACCTTGTACAGCAAAGTGATAAAATTCTAAATAGGAAATAGAAGTGACTGTTTCCTATTAGAGAGTCACCAGATAAAAGTATTTAAATTTCAATTTTTGACTGTTTTTACATTAGGCCCACAATTGATAGCCAATACTCCGAAGTCCTACAGTTTTTACAGTGTAAATAATAATGTATGAATTTGAGAATACCCTCAAGGGTAGAAGAATTCACTTTCCATTGTGAAGTGCTTGTGAAATGCAAATGATCACTGTTGAAGTGCCCAGCAACACATAAAAAGGCTCTTCTAAAGATTTGCCACATCCTGAACCAATACACTACTACTTTAGACCTGAACAATGGCAAAGAAAATTAAAACATGCTCTACGGATTAAGGCAGTAATGATACTAAAAATTCTAGCTATAGAAGCTCCCATATTTTCTGGCAAAATACTATTCCTATTAGCAAAAATACCAAAAATCAACAAAAGAATATAAATAAGTTTACCATCCCCAGTATCAAATTTCTTAACAGGCACAAAGTTTGTCCCAAATAGAAAGACAGCTACTGTGGAAGAGGTAAAGCCAAGAGCAACATCTGTTCCATTGCTGACGTTAGCAGTACTGTGAGCTTTTCCGATGTTCATCTTTGCTCTGAAGGTGCCTCTTTTTGTGGAGTTGTTTTGCTGCAGGTCCTGACAGATTCTGAAATCAGAGAGTAAAATTAAACATGTGGAACATTACATAATACCAACCTAGTTTAGAAATCTGAAATTTAAAGGATCCTACTTATCATCCCATGAACTGCTGCCGTAAAACATGAACTAACTTAAGAAGAGATGCACACACACAAAAAAATCACTATTGCATGTTTCATAATCAGCTTCAGAGGAAAGTATGTTTGAAAATGAGTGACAACTTGAATGTAGAGATGCAATCAAAAGTTATGAGGCTCTGAATCCGCAATGCGTATGGGAAGCCCTGATGCTTTAGGGAGATGATTTACCAGAATATTCCTTATTCCTGTAGTCAAAGGGACAGTTACAATGGGGTATGTAAAAAAGCAGGTGTTAGACAAAGACTTAACTGGCAGAAGAAGCTATAGAAATTTGCAGCCCCGCTGTCTATAAGCCAGGGACAGGTAGAGATCCTATAGACACCACAGTGTGGTCAGTATAGGATCATAAGGTAACCACGGGGGATTGCTCTAGCTAATACAAAACATGAATAAAGGCTCATTTTTTTTTTCTGTAGGGAACAAAGGTAAAAGCTGTGTCTAAAGTTTCTTTGTTCATTCCACCTAATTATAGTAAGGCAAGGATTTTTTAAAATCCCATTAATACCCTCCTTTTTTTTTTTCTTATGAAGTGAGAGATTCATTTTAAGATTACACTCAACAAAAATACCACATGCACACTTTTGATATAGATTATGACTTTGACAGAAAATGTGGCTCTAAGGACAAATGTACTAATATGATCTTTGCATATATAGTCAACATTGCACTAAAAAAACTACACAGAAGAAAACTACATGGAAATTTAACTTCAAATGGCAACAAGATACACCGCTGTTTATAAAGGGGCATATTTATAGAAACATGCATGTAATGCGGTTGTTGAGGTAATGCTGTTCATACTGAACCAAATGACATTCTAATGCAGTTTGACATTCCCCAGTGTAGGTGGACCAGCTACTGCCTAGAGGAAAAAAGCTGAAATAAGGTGGTGGAAAATTGCCAAGTCTGTGAGGAGTGCTGTGACTGCACAAAAGGAAGAGCTGAGCTGCTGCACACTCTTTCATCTTATTTTACCCTTCAGTCTCACCTTCTCTGGAGTCCACAGGACACCAAGAACTGCATCTGCTGAGGTTATGCTTTTCTCTACAGCTTTATCAGAGCCGTCACTGTCAGCTAAAATTAATTATTTGCATTAGCAGATGAAAAATTCAATCCCACAACTAATATTTTTTTTTTCCCCCACTGAAATATATGAGCGTATTTTCAACTTGAGTGCTTAAGAAAACCACAGATGACATTTAGAAGGTACAACAGCATGGGTATTTCCATGTATCTTACTATGTTTTTCTACTTCAGTCTTCATCTTTCTTGCCTTCTTAGAAGATAGGCTTCTCCAGGAGGTTTGCACTCTATTTAAAACTTTTCTATTAAGTATGTTTAATCCAGGGGACCTGTAGACACTAAGCAGTGCAAATAATAATGCTGGGATTTCTCCCAGGACTGACTTCACAGGCTAAGAAACACTGTGACACCACAAGAATGGATTACAATAGCTAACAGATTGCATCAGCTGTCTTCATTCCATCAACCTTGACCCACTGAGTAAATACATTTAATTCAATTAGAGAACAAGTAGGGTGCAAGAGAGGGGTTTTGTACAAGAACTTCATGCTGTTAAGTACATAGAAATAAAGCTGATTACACTGCACATCTGTGAATGCACGACTCAGTACTTTAGCTTTTAAATAAGTAAGTCTCCATATTGTGCATGTTGAAGACTGTTGCACAACGGGACAACCAGAATCATGACTCCAAAAGAGGAAAGGAAACTAAGAAAGAGTATGCTACATTCAGACTGCTTAAAACTCTGTAACTTTCAAAGGTTTGGGACACTTAGCTCCAAATTTGGCTAAATTTCAGACCCAACTTTCTACTCCATTTTAAAGCCTTCAAGAGAAAGCCCAGTCAGACAAGGCCTGGAGCAACCTGCTCTAAGTTTCATGATAGCACTGCTTTCATCAGGGCGTTGAACTACGATGACCTCCAGAGGTTCCTTCCAAGCTAAATTATTCTACAATTTTATGATCCAATGTCAAGAGCAAATGATGAACTGGCAGAGATCTTTTGACTATATTTTTTTTGCACATGCTTGCACGTACTTTGCACATTAAAGAGCTTCAGAGAGTTCATTGAAAGCCTGTTCTCTTCTCTACAATCCTGTTATTGCCAGATGGTCTTGTAGCATATGTGCCTCCAGAGGTTTAAATGCCAAACCAGAAGCACTTGCTGAAGCTGGTAAAGATATTAGATCATAGTGATTGTATCTGAAACTCAATCAGAGGCAACTGGAATAGTTGCTGTTATGAAAGGGTTGTGTTTTTTTTCCACCAAGTAGCCCTTACTGAAGGGTAGTTTGTGGTTACCAAGCCACACAGGAAATACAATGGAATTTTGTTGGCACACATTGCCCTTACCCTAATAACATCACTGGTTAACCTCACTGGAAGGTTGCGCTCTGTACTTCCACCCTTTCCTCAGAAATATGCCACTATTTTCTTCCTTTGCACAGACACAACAAATTACAATGTTCACTTAATGTAACAGCAACACATGGCTATTGGAAAGATTCAGAGACAGATGCCTTCACAAATGAAGATGCTACAATGTAAGAAGGAGGTAACCTTGCTGGCCTGAGTGGCAATACATCATAAAGGAAAAAACAGTTAGGTCTGGGAATGTCAGTGAGGGTTGGCTGAAAGCAGTTGAGAGACCAGAATTTAAAGGATTTGTAAACTTTTGAACTTTAAGAAAGTGTGCACAGGCTTCATAAACTTGTACATCGTAACTTCTCCTCCTGGGAGAGGCATAAAGTAGAGTTAATGAAACGCATGGTGTACATGTTAAGGGGTGATATGTAATAGGTGGATTGGGAGGTCTGTACCTTCCTAGTACCTTAGCCAATGAGGAAAGGAAGAGAGTCATATGTGGCTGGGAAACTAGGATAAAAGGCGGGCTGTGCTCTCTGGCAGTTTGAGAGACCCCACAGGCATATGCCCGGTGGACTCTCCCTTTATTCAAATAAAGTCTTTTTGCAGGACTCGTCCGTCTACTGTTTGAACACAGACCTCTAGTGATGTGATTTTCCAAACACTGTTGTCTTCGCAGACAGGCATGAAATCCAGAAGCCTGTCCTTGAAAGCTTTCACCTCCAGGCAGATCCAAGCCACTCTCAAGAACTGAAAGAAACAGTTTCTGTAAACTGAATGGGGCACTTTTAGAGGTTACACATCACATTGACTGTTTATTCGTATGTTTCTCCTATCACCTATCTGCCATTAAGGGTGGATATTTTTGTCCTTATTTTAGGAGACTCCTATCAGTCCCAAAGTAGCTCAGAGCAACGTTCTCTGGTGACACTGCGACCCCTGAAAGCCTCTCCTTTCCCTAAAACGAACGCTTTGAAAAGCACCCTGAAGGCCGCGCTTACAGCGAGCAATGCCGCACAAGGCAAAACGAGCAGCTGGGCTCTCGACAACAGCTGACGTTCCCTCTATTTAGGCCAAGGCACCCGGGCTTCCGTAGGGCCGGCCCACGGGACATAGCCAGCTGACGGGGCAGGCCCAGCCCTGGGCCATGAGGCCCCAGCCGGCTAGGCCGCCCAAATGCTCGGCAGAGGAAACTTCACAACAGCCTGTGCTGGTTTTGGCTGAATTACAGTTAGTCTTCTACACGACTACGCCGTCCCCAGCCAGGCACCTTCCTTCCTCCAGCGCCCTGTCCCCGGCTGACCGCCGCGGCATGCTCCTGCAGACGACGGCGCGGAAGGCGGCCGAGGACGGGCACGCAACGCTGACACCTCGCCCGGACCCTCCGTGCGGTCTCTCGGCCTTTACCGCGCCTCCCGCTTCCCCCTCCTCGTCAGCTTTCCATGCCCTACCGCATAAGTTTCCCCCGCCGCTACAGACACCCGCCCGGTTCTGCACGGGCCGCTGCACCGCCCCGCCTCTTTCCCCTCCGCTTCTATGGCCGGAAAAAGCCTCCGCGGACGGAAGGCGGGAGAGATAGGCACGGAGGCTCAGAAGCCAACAGCTCCTGCGTCGCCAGCCCCGGTCTGCGGCGCGGAGCTGTTGTGATGGCGGCGACCGAGCGGGGTGGAGGGGTCCTCCCGAGGGCCAGTTGCCCGCCTGGCCGGGGAGAAACATTAAGAGAATCTTAAATTTAGGGGCACCCACGGCATTATAAAAGTGCCTTTGCCCCGCCCCGCTCTTAAATGGCAGCTGAGGAGACTGTTGTTTTCCAGGGGGAGGGGCGCCTGTGTACCTCTCGGGCTGTTGCTGGTAGCGTACAACCCACGGAAGAAAAGGCGGCCTGGTTTTGGCAGCATGTGCCCGGGCACACAGATGGTTTGAAGACAGGGCTGCTACCAGAGGGGAAGTGGTGGCACGAGAATGGGGCGGCCACGGGCACCTGCTGAGGGCATCTCTGGAGAGCAGGAAACTTTTGACGCAGTGGAGCAGCCGCTGACTCTGTGGTGCCCAGAAAGGCCGGGCGACCTCCCTGCGAGGTCAGGGCATCCAGGCTGGGCGGACAGCACACAGTGGTTTTTTTCCCCATAAGCACAGAGATTACCACTGTTTCCTCTGAGAAGCCCCTCTCATTGTTCCCCAACAGAAGCCAAGCGGGGAAAAAATGTCACAAAGAGATTTTTGCAGATGTCCCTGTAAGGATTTGATATGGGCAAGTTTAAGCGCAGACTGTTAGTTGGCATGTTTAGTCATGAAGCAAACATTTATTTTCTCTCTGTCTTCTTGGAGTACACTTTCCAGAAGGCAGCTTGAATCCACCTCCGTATAAACACAGCGCAAACCTTCTGAAGTAATGCTTCCTATTTTGCAAATCAAATCTGCATTATCCATAACAAGGACATGTTTTTTCTCCAGAGAGTAAGTTCTCAGTCCCATGGACTCCGTAAAGCTGGGAGTGCACCATTTGTCAATTACTTTAACATAAAAGTCTGTCTATGTGATGTTTAGAGAGAGGAACTGCAGAACGTCTCCATGGCAACAATAGTACATCCAGGAGGAAAAACATCCCATATGATGATCACAAACATAGCATGGAAAAAGAGAAGTGCTTTTTATTCTAAAGACATTGTGAGCCTATGTGTTACATTATTTTATTCAGGAAAAAAAAAAAAAAAAGGAGAAAATATTAAGAAAAATGTTTTACATTGAGCTCCCTGCATGTAGAAAAGAAGAACATGAACAATAATGAGCCTCACCTAAAACTACACCCTTTCAAGTGTCCAGGGATAAAGAGGGGTGTTGAGTTTTGGCTTCAGAAAAATCTTGATATTGAACATGTTGAAATGTTTACCAAAAATCCTGTCCCTAGTTTTATTTGGAAGAATGGATCTTGGAGGAATCATAGAATGGTAGGGGTTGGAAGGGACCTCTGGAGATCGAGTCCAAGCCCCCTGCCAGAGCAGGAGCACCTAAGTCAAAGGCTTCTAATTACTGTCTCTCTCCCACTTGCACTGGTACCTATTCCTCATTGTTTCATCTGTTCTTCACTATATCTTCTGTTCATGCTGGTTTTGGAGCATTGTGTTACTCATCAACACAACTTGTTGAAATGATACTGAAAGTATGAATTAAACACCTGAAACTGACAATTTCTAGTTCATTCACATGTTCTGTTTGGTTTTATGGAAATCATAGGTTGTGGGAGATGAACGGTGTACGGGAAAGTCCATAATAATGCACAGTGTTGACTAAAATGAAAACTTGCAACATTCACATTCCAATTTTTAGAGCCTTCTATGAATATAACACGTCCACTTAAAGAAAGTATTTTGTTGCAAAATGCTCTACAAACCAGCACACACAGTATTTTGTTCTTTGCTGAAACACAGCAACTTCTGCAGTCGTAACTACAGTGTGAAGAACCAAACAGAAACATCTTGGGAAAACTTAAAAAAACCACAACACAAGCATCTTCAGATCCCATTTCTCTGAAGACTGAAATGACTGAATGGAGCAGGAAGGAAGGGTTAGGTGAAGAAATAGATGTATTGCTTCAAAATACAAAACTGACTTGTTAAAAATGACACCCAATCTAACATTTTGGAGATAAACATATTACTGTCTGGGCTTTTTGTATTAATAATAATATTGTATCACTCTGTTATTAACAGTGGTGTTCTCTGTGTTTTAATTTAGTTCTCCAAGTGTAGTATTTGCTATTCCAAAAGGCTGTACTTAGTCAAGGGTAAAGAAGAAAGACCACCTCTGAAAAGTTGTAAAACAGAGTGTGAATAATAATTCGAAGAGAAAGAAGAAGCTGTACTTGGCAGGATTAAGAAGGATGTAAAGGTGAAAGGCTATAGGGCATTGCATAGGGGAGGATGATTTATGTGTAAACCCCATGAACAGGGGATTTTGAGAACTTTCTGTTGAAATAGTGAGTTTTTGCTATTTCCTAAAAAATGGGTTACTATCATCTTTCCATCTTCAGAGATTTGAAAATGGAGCAGAGCATTTCAGTAACTGGATGGTACTTTTTGAGGTTGACAGCATATGTAGTCAAGACACAGCAGTTTGTGACTGGTGGTCATTGGCTCAGTCAACCTGCAGGCTGGCAAGAGACTGTCTCCTAGGAAAGCTGTCAGCAGTGCTGGGACACCAGCTGCTTTGGAGTCTGTAGCTTGTCCAACACCATCAGCAGCACTTTGGGTGACAGTCCTTCCCATGAATACAAGTTGATCCAATGTCTTCAACAAGTGCAGGCACAGGTGGAGATGAATTTCGGGAGTTTAACAAAAATAAGAAGAAAATAATTGCAAATCTGCAATTCCAACATTTGTTTACATTTTCAAGCTATACTTAGGAATGTCAAGGACTAGAAAATACTTCTCCATATCCCTTCTTCCATTTGTTGCTATTCTCCAATGTTAATTTTGATATTCCTTTGTTCCTAAACTTAGGGGTAACACTGACCATGAAATATGGATATATAAAGAAATGATACAAGAATTTGATTTTGATAGATACAGGTGGCAATACCACAGATAGAGTTTAGAGCAAGGAATAAATACAGAATATAACTGACATTAGAGGCTAAATATAGGTAGGCAAAGTGCAATAGCCTAGTGCAGAATTTAGTCAGAAAAATAGAGTCATTCAATCTACTTTTTCAAAAAAATTGGTCTTGAATATTTTATGACCATGGAGGAAATACTCCATCAGCTCAGTAATGCCTTTTAGTGCCCTGCTGCAGCTTTGAGTTAGTAATGATGCCAGAAAGAATACCACCCAAACATTGTACTTGTCTTTCCTGAAACACAAAGAAATGTGTGTTTTCCAAACAAGTCTATAGCCATCCCAGACAATTATTTTGTGAAATCTGGAAGGGTGCTGAAGCTGTACACCAGAAGAGCTGGAAAAAAAAAAAAAAGAAAAGAAAAGAATGTCTCTTGATATGTTGTCTTTTAAAGATCCAAAATTATAGGTGAATATCAGCTAAATTAACAAGATATTGAATCCTGTTTAGTTGAATACTTAAGAATGTAATGATGCAAAGTTTAGAAGAATGAGTTCTCCCTTCTGAACATGAAAAATAAAGGAAATATTATTGCTATCATCACATTTAGAAAGCCTCAAAAACCCCTCAGCAAGCAACACTGTACATCAGTGTGTGCACCACATTTTGATTTCAAGGCTAAAATGAAATGAGCGAAGAAAAATTCTCCATATGCTTTTATAGTTTCCTCCAAATAATCTGCAGATTATATAGGTTCCAGAATTTTAATTTAAGAGATGTCATAGCAAAGGAAAGGGGTTACTAGTTGGAGTGAACTGGTTTGGCACTGACTGATTGAAATGGACAAGGTCATGTTGCTGCCTACCTGCAAGAACTGCACATTTGAAAACAACTGTTGCAGTGTGATACATTTGCAGCTCAAGCAAGCGTGCCATTAGCAATTTACAGTAAAACCCCCCAAAATAATTGAAAGAAGCTTGAAAGAAATACAGTGAAGTAGAAGCTTCATGCTGAATTATTTGCTGTCAAATATCAGTGGTAAGTCAAAACAGAATCCAGGAGGTATAATTGTTTGAAGTTTTCCTTTCTATTATTTACCCTTAAAGGGAGAAGCCTATCTTAGACATTTCAAAAAGTCTTCATGGGGAAATAAATATGCACTACGGGTGAAATTCTACTTTCAGACTGCAATATCCAGTTACCCTCAGTTACCCTGGTTTTAGCCATAAACTTTGCTGATATTTTGCACTACTTTGCACTGGTAATAAATAGGGTATAGGAGGCCATTCTCACTGTGAGACATGTACAGTGTCTGTTGGTCAAATGGGTTGCAAAGCTGGTACCTCTCACTAGCAACCTTTTATCTTTCACAGGGACCCTCAAGCATTTAAGACTGATCTAGTAATTTCCACCTCGCAACTTCTTTGAAGTATAAGAAATGTTAAGCAGCAGTAGCCACATCTTTACTGACTTTACTGATACACTTATACGGAGCTTTTTGAATTAATCTTTGTTTTGGATATATCTTCAGTCAAATTTGAACTGAAAGAAAGAGTAATAACTTATGTGGCCAGAGAGATTTCTTAACATCCTATTCCTCCAAGAACTCAGATTTGGAAAAAGCAGGTGATACAAAGGTACTTTTCATGGTAAAGGGCACGAATGCTGAAATCTTAACTCAATAGTATGCATTCAGACAAAAAGTAAAGTGATGGCCAGTGAAAAAATCCACTTACAAAGTGTTATAAATTCAGATTGGATCCATCTGAAACATAAACTAATTCCTTAACTGTCTGTTACCCTTAGCATTAATTATGAAGATAATATCTTCATTAGCTTGAATTAGTTCAACATTTTATTCTTTGTACTTAGACTAGGCAAGAAGTCAGAAATCAGAGTTCTGCCAGTGTCTCACTGCTTAGGTCTGCACAAGCCCTTAACTTCTCTGTCTCAATTTTTCCATCTGTGTAGCAGCTCTGCTATGTCTCGTTTTCAAAAGCACAAATAGGAAACACTCCTGAGCTGTTTAATAGCTTGTTAGTAACATTTTAAAAGCCACTGTCTGTTTTTCATTTCTTATCACAAGAACATACGATTCCCAAAGGTTCTAAAATTCAGGGGGCTCAGGGGTTATTTTAAATAAAAAAACCCCACCAAATGTGGAAAATGGGAATTTCTTCAGTACATTTGCATGCAGTGCACTAGAGGGCCCTCAGGAGTTATAAATGGATGGAATGCCCTATTGGAAGGCACATACTTCACAGGACTTTTCTTTAGCAGAATTTAAAATAGAAGTTGCTGGTTGGGTTTGGGGTTTTTTTGTTTTTTGTTTGGGTTTTTTTTTAGTTTTGTTGTTTTGGTGTGGGGTTTTCTTGTTTGGTTTGGTTTTTTTTTTTATAACGTGAGGTTCATGTAAGTTTATGGCAGTTCATACGCAAAACATCTCTCAGTACAGTTAGCTTCCAAACAGTATTTAGCTTGCAATGAAATACCTAAATGTGAATCATACTTAAAGCTGAAATATGTTCTAGAATACTTTTGCTTTAGAACATCTACTTTTTACTTTAGAACAGCTTTTGCTGTTACTTTTATTAACCTAAGGAGCTTACCAGAATGAAGGATGTGTCAAGCTGAATAGGTAAGAGATTTTCTATTTTTACAGAAATACATTTATACAACATACACTTATTCTATGTTTCTTTGAAAGGATTTATAAGCCACTGACATTTTATTTGAAAAACTATAGCTAGATCCTATCTATAGCTTCACAAAAGTGAAGAGAATTAAACATCTTTTCATATTTAATGTGTTTATTAATTATGTGAACTATATTCAACTAGGGAAATTTGCACTGCTAATATATTTTTATATTAATGAATATGTGAATATTTAACTACTGCAGTTACTGATGGTTAATACTGTATAATATACAGCATTTCCATAACATGAGGTTTAGTGAAGACTTTGTCTCATGAGAAAAAGGTTATAATGATCTGGATTTAACAAGTTTTTCTTCCAAATTGAGTCTGTATTTCATGATTTTGTTTTTTAATTTATACTGTAATGAGAAAGTGAAAGATGTATCCTGACAAATTTCTAGATATCTAAGTAATGTCAAATTTCTAGAACTTTTATCTCTTAAAAATATAGAACCACAGATGCCATATGTGAGCAATGAAATATTTTCTTTTTGCAGCTTGCAAAGGAGATACTTCAGATCTTTTATACTACAAGACAGTAAACTTTGCTTACGCAGCTGGCTCCATTCATTCTCTAAAGCCAATCACTTCCTTTGTGGTGGCTGATAAGAATTTAACAGCTTAAGAAGGTGGAGTGTCAGCATCACTAGTGCTAAACACATTCCTAGGCATATCAGCAGCCTCTGTCCTGGACCTGTGCTGGAAACTATTTGGAAAAGGAGAAACAGAAATCACAGAAGGGAAATCATGCATCATCATCCTGGATGGAACATACAGAAGACTTGGTGCTCTTTTCATAATGTGGATTCACTAGAGAAATGACCACCTTTGATCAGACAAGTAAAATCAAAGACTTGTTTATTTGCTCCCTGTGCCCCACACGGGTGCTGAGACTCTGGACTTGCAGGCGTCCAAGGACAAGGAGGCATCTGCTAGTGGGCACTGTGTGTGTGATCTACCTGGGATTCCTCATCAGTCAAGTGGGTCATGTTTTACCCCAGCACAAAGGAAGACATCAAAAGATCACTTCCAGAAGTCTGCAGGATGCAGCCCAAACTCCTTTTCTGGGCATCCCACTGGATAGCACCCTGTCACCACCGAACTTCCAGGAACCCCAGCTTGGTAGCAATGAGAGCTTGCTGCCACCCAATGTAGTTTATATCACCCTGCGGTCCAAGCGCAGCAAGCCTGCTAATATTAGAGGCACGGTGAAGCCAAAGCGCAGGAAGAAACATACAACCCCTTTATCCTATGGGCAGCACTTTTCAAAAGCAACTTTCACAGTCTGGGAAGAGGTCTTTGCCCAACAGCAAGAGAGGGCCACGCATGCCACGGGCACAATGGGAGCAGCAATATCTCTGGAGGCAAGAAAGCACCAGCTGGATGAACACAGGCATGAAGGAATGGCAATCAGGGAGAGGGGTCACTGGAGCCCTGGAGGGATTTATGGAGCTATAAAGGCACAGCTTCAACCTGAGGAAAGCAATATCAGGATTTACAGTGAGAGCTCTCCCTCATGGCTGAGCAAAGATGACATCCTAAACATGCGCATGCTGGCAGATTCTCAGATAGAGAGCATCCAAGAAGTACCTTCTCACAAAGCAGTCCTGGTAGTGTTTGAGAGAGGTCCCAGCACCACAGGAACTGCTTGTAATCAGGGTCACTGTGGCATCATCAAAAGACCCCTTGACATGAGTGAGGTATTTGCTTTTCATTTGGATAGGATCTTGGGTCTAAACAGGAGCTTACCTTCTGTAAGCAGGAGATCGGAGTTCTTCCAAGGTAACATGTTCCTATGGTTTTTGGCTAGCAGGTGGGGTACTGAGGTTTCTTCCCCCTCCCTCATTAACCCTGGGGCTGCAGCCACCACTTTTAACTCCTGTGAGCCTGAGAACTAACCCCATTGTTACAGGGAAGTAAAGCTGGTATCTGTCTAACTTCTGCAGTGCAATTATCCTGTCCCAGGGATGCAGTATACCAAAGTTTAGATCAAATATCTTTGACCTGCTGAGGGCTGTAACATCAGTTTCCCTTCCATGAGAATCTGGAATGAGAAAAAAAGGGAGTCATCCCTAGATTGCATGATGTTGTACAGACTACCTGAAGTGAAACTGGTGAAAGAAATTCCAGAATACCCTGTGATTCAGTGGGTACTTTTTTTTTTTTTTTTTTTTTTTTAAGCTCCCTCAGCTTTTAATTTTGGCTTTATTAAAATACTGTTGAAAGTGAGCACAGAAATTAATCTCTCAGGTGGTAGGAAAGGAGTTTTTTATTTAACCAGATAACCTACTCCGAGAGGTGATGCTACTTTCATAGTACTAATACTCCCATGAACTGAGAAGTTTTTGTAGTAGTGATTCTCTCTCCTCTGGTAATTAAAAAGGGCAACACTACATTTCAGTGAATCCTGCCATATGTGTTGAGGGTCACTACATACATCTATATATGATGCAAAAAAATAAATACACACTGTAAATATATAAATATGTCTATTACATGAGTGATATAAATTTTTTCATTAAAATTTTGATTTTTAACCTTTCATGAAATTAAAGATAGATTTCAGAGATGTAAGTTAGTCTACTTCTAACATCTTCTTAAATGTCTTCAGCCTAACTGTGATTTTTGTACAGTCACAAATTACAATCCGGGACTACTTTGCATTTTAATGAATCATTGGTAAAGTACCTAGCTGTGTTTCTGCTGTTTATTTCTTGTTGCTGAAATCAACTTATACCAAATATCAGTCTGCATTTCTTAAATAAAAATAATGCAAGAATAACTTGCTAAAGTTTGACAGCAGGAAGACAACTCCGTGATCTCCAGTTTCTTCCTGCGTTGTAAAACCTTCCCTTTGGCAGCTTGTACAGCAATGTGAATGATCCTCTAGGAGCAACAGTTTGGAAGCTTTTGAATATTATTCATACTTACAGAGCATGGAAGATACATTATGCCTAGCTTATTTTTAGGAACAAGATTTATTGTTATAGAACTGTCATAAGGCATTAAGGTAGTTTGGTTGAGGGAGCTCTGCACAGTGTGGCTGCAGAGATGACAGACTGCAAGCCTCTGAAAACTGCTATTAGGCTGATTGTGCATTGTGTTGCTCAGTGTCTGTCACCTTACAGTATGTTCTGGACTGTCTGGGACAGAGAGTGTCATTCTACCCTCTAATTTTCTTTTCCTCATAACTGGCTATATTCTTATAGCAAGAAGGGCGTTGCTAGGTGATGAGAACATTATTTTGGTCTCACTTCATTTTTTCCAGCTAAAGGGTGAACAGAGGCAATTTGGAACAGTTACTGTTCCTTGTCTTTCTCCATTTCTTTAAACTGGAAATATTCTGGAGCTGAGGTGAAGAGTACCTACTTGATCTCATTACCATTTACATGCTTGTCTTTGGCATAATCTGGAAAACATCCATGTCAAGAAAATGAACAAAATATATTCTTAAACATATGAGATTCGTGATCTCATTTCTATAAATTTAACATTTAAGTTAAGATTAAGCGGACACTGTAAAGTTTTTTCAGGGTGTTTTGTGTGAATTATGGTTATTCATATGGGAAAGCAAGAAATGCAGGATTAGAGCCTGCACGTGTGTGTATAAATGTACACAATTTCTGGGCTGACATATCTCTCAACAACATTCCCTTTAGCTTGCCTCAGCTGTGATGTGATCTAACAAGACATGTTTGATGTAGCATTAAAATCTTAAAAAATGGTCTTTTCAAAACTGTCATTCACTTTGTCAAAAGCAGTTTCAAAGAACTGCTTAGCAAATCCCCATACAGGTTCTGTTTCTTCCATTCCCATAAATTCCCCACTGATTTGTTTTGTTTCTAAAGTCTAGCAAAATACTATATACAATTTCTCTTGTCTGGTGCCCTTGCCCTCCATAGTTAACTGTAAACCATTTTTTAAGCATTGACTGGGTTTGGGTTTTTTAATGGCTTAACTTATTTTTATATGATAGATGGAAAAATCAGGCATGATAACTTTCACATATTTTTGAAAAGAATTAGCTGAACCTAAAAAGCTTGGAGAGTAGAGGTGGGCAAAGCCCTTTGAGTTCAGTAATACAGTCTGAGAGAGCATTATTCTGGGCCTATGCAAGCAGTCATTCATTACTCCCATTGCTACCTACAAGTTGTGAAAAATGTCAGGAGCTCCAAGACACCTATAAGCATAGAAGTATAAGCCTGTAAATCAGCAAGAAATAATCATAAAACTGTGTCTATTGTGAAATTGAACCCTTGGGTGTCAGGAAAGCTGCTAGCCCTGAATTCTCTTGCTGGTCCTCACCTACCCCTGGCAACCCATTCACAGCCCCAAGAAGTCTGGACCTGCCACCTTTGCTCTAAGCTACAAACCAGGTTGTTCTCAAAAAGTGCTTTATTAGCTCTAGCAAAGAACTAGAATTTTGGTCACATTAGGGTTAGGGTTACCGCAGTACTAAGAATCTTCATTATTTGATCACTGTGACCTGAGGAACAGAAGAGACATAAGTGGCCTTGCTTGGTGTCACAGCCATACCTTAATTAATTTGCACAGAAGCTAAGTAAAATGACTGTACACATTGCCTCTAGCTCAGCAACAGCATTTGCACTTGGACTCTAGCAACAGGGCTGAGCTCCTCTCTTCCTCTGAGTAATACCTTCCATGGTTGGTTTAGTGCAAACAGATGAATGACATGTGATAGATAGATAGATAGATAGATAGATAGATAGATAGATAGATAGATAGATAGATAGATAGATAGATCGATCCACTGGTTCCTCCTGTCATTTTGCTTTATGGGCCTCTACATGATGATAAATGGAGCCACAGGTTTTACTGTATTACATTCTGCACTATCAGCCTGCCCTTACCATCCCAACAGAACTTATGCAAAAGCAGGCAAAAATATCACTGATGTCAGGACAAAGAGTAAGTAACACCTTATGCTGCCTTATGCATCAGAATGCTCCAAAATTGCTTCTGTTTTTCTGTCCTGTTTTCTGTCTAAACACTCAAACAACGTATACCACAGTCTTTTACCTCTCAGAGGGGTACCAGAGGGCATAGTTCCAATATACTGTTAGGTAGAGAAATTCACATATAAGCAATAATGCAGTCTGTAGTCTGGAGGGCAACTAATGCACATTTCATGCATTCCTTAATTCTGACATCCATTTCAACACAGGACAGGAATGTTGCAAATAAGATGCATAAGAAATAAAGAAAAGAAAAGAAATGGCCTAATTTCTCTCTGCTTCTGTCCCTTATATTTTCCCTCAGAATTTAAACTCTAAAATTCAAGTAATGGTCTGTATGACAGTACCTCTCCTCTTTCCACACTAAATTATCCTCTTCTACTAATACATAGACAACTAAACTGTTCCAAATGTGGCAGTGGTAAGCTGTACTGCTTTACAGTGAACAATGAGGAGTTCGAGCAAGGGCTTTAACTATTTCATGACACTTACTTTTTGGTGGTGCTTTCATATGCATGTTTGAAAATATATTATTTTGAGGAAATTAGAAATAATTCTTTAGATACAAGTTAGGGCACAAGTTCATAGAATTGTCTTGGCTAGAAAAGACTTAGATTGAGTCCAACCATTAACCTAATTCTACCAAGTCTGCTGCTAAACCATGTCCCTAAGCACCATATCTAGAGGACTTTTAAACATGACTAGCAATGGTGATCCAACCATCTCCCTGGGCAGCCTGTTGCAGTGCTTGAGAACCCTTTCAGTGATGAAATTTCTCTTAATATCCAAATTAAACCTCCCCTGGCACAACCTGAGGCCCTTTCTTCTTGTCTTATTAATGCTTGTGAGAAGAGGCCAGAACCCACCTCTCTACAACTGCCTTTCAGGTAACTGTAGAGAGTGATAAGGTCTCTCCTTAGCCTCCTTTTCTTCAGACTAAATAGCCCAGTCCCTATCAACCACTCCTCATAAGACTTGTGCTGTAGGCCCTTGATGGATAGCAATATTTGCAAAAGCATCTTTGTGGTTTAGAAACACAGACTATTTTCCAAGGGATGTGGTGTGTGGCTATCTATGATGATGCCTATGTTGAAGAATCCATGCAGTGATATGTTACCTAACTGCACACAAAGCAGTTTAAGTATCCTGAGGCAGTCTAGCAGCCTGAGGTTTTACCTGTGGTTATTCAACTGAGGATATCCTGAGCTGTAGCCCAAGAAATTTTTAGAAATATCTAGATGTTTAGAAATTTATATGAATTACTAGGAAGCTGGTTTTGAAAAAAGGTTTAAAAAAGTCTTTCCCATGCAATTTTGCGGATCATCTTTAGATAGGTGAGTAAATATACAGGTCTAAAATGTCAGATGACAAGAAATTAAAACCAATCAGCTTAGGGCAAAATTCAGTGTAATGCAACTGCAGCAATCAGTAGCCCTTTAGTTTAATATATGAAGCTTATTAGGAAAGAAACACAAGCAGAACGCACTAGATTTATTCTGAAGTGTGCTCAACCTCAGTTTTGGCTGCATCACACTAGAAGCTCAGATTCTTAGGCAGGCCTTACTTTTCACCATTCAGTTAAGTTCAGCCCCATCCTCATGAGGCTCAAATCAGAAGAGCTCCACTGGTTTCAGTGGGGTCATGCTAATTCATGCAGCTATGAATCAGACCCTTTATCTGCTTTAATTCAGCATCTTCGTGTTTTTCCTGCAAGTGTCAAAAATTTGAGTCACTGCTCTTTACTGAAGCTGCTGTTTCATATTCCTGTAATTCAATTTATATTCAAAAGTTGAAAGATTTTATTTTGGCTCAACTTTTCTACTCCCCTTTCCTCTGAAATGCAAACAGTTCCTGTATTTAAACTTAATCTTTTAAAAATGTTTTTGTATCTTAATGGAAACTGGCAAGATATTATTCACATTTTTCAAGTATTTATATTACTATTGTTTATCATGTCCCTTTTGGGTAGGCAGGAAAATGTTTGCTTAGATGATCATTTATGTATTTGGTTTGTAGAAGAATTCATGAATAGTTACATAAGCTGTTATCTGAAATATAAAAATAATAGCTCAGACTTGGTCCTGAAGAAAGCTCTCCTTTTCTTTGTGACAATTCCCAATGCTTATAGAGACTTCCTCCAACTGGATTGGAAAAGAAGCTTAGATAATAGTTGACCTGACTTGGCTAAAGTAATCTACAATGTAAGTGATGGAACCAGAGCAAGAGATGGGCAAATGGCTAGCATTTCCCAAACTGATTTCCTAAACACTTATTCAGGCATCCCCCTAGAAGCCTAATTTTCAGGAGCAGTCAGCACTATTTTTTCAGTGGAGGAGTGTGGTGCTGATAAAGGTAGTGAAAAGTGCTGATCCTAGTGAAAGAAAGAGATTGATGTTCCTAATAGAAGGACATTGCATTCCTAAGAAAACATTGGACAGCTAGGAGGGAAGATAAAGAGGTGGTGGAGCTGCACACAGGGCTGGCTTGGGAAAGACTACCCTGTATGTGCAAGCCATGCTGGAAAGAATGTAGAGTACATTCTGGTTTTGGAAAGGAGCTTATTTTTTTTGCTTGGGCTTGACTGTGTGTATGGCCTATCATGGCCTGTTGGCAATATGAGATGGTTCACTGCTAAGTATGGACAAAGGTAATTTCTTACCTGTTATTTTAGTCAGTCAGCATCCTTTGATCAAGTTGAATTTTGATTCATTTGTGTTGAGATCTGTTTTTAAACATTGCCTGCTGCTTACAGATGGAGCATTCACATTAGCAGCTTGTACCTTGCTGTTGGCACTGATACATGTTTTCTATGGGCTACTGTCTGTCTGGTTTGCCTCTGGAGAAGAAGGTTCCATGGATCTTGAAGCTTTCAGAAACTCTCATGAAGGCAACTTTTCAATGCATCCCTGTCTCCATGGGCATGTGGAAGACAAAGAGGCAGTTTAGGCTGCATTTAAGTATGTGAAATTGTGCAATAGCATGGGTTTTAGGTTTGTTGACCTTCAAGATGAATATAAATTAATTTTAAATCTTCGTAAGTGCTCCAAAACTTCCTATTTAGTAAATAGCAGCTTTGCAGTTAAATGGTTCTTCCTCTCTGTACCCAAACATCATATTTTGGTCTTCTGTCTACATGCAAAAATATAAAGGATCTCTTTGTTCTTTTGTGTGTACCAGACAAAGTCAGTCCTGGGTCCTCAACCATCTAAAGCAGCAACATTGTATCAGCAATTAAATGGAGAGTTACTTTTGCCTAAGAAGTTAGATATAACTGTTACTTGATACAGGGTGAAATATATTTATCTGTTATTATACTAGGAAAACTTATTTTCAGTTCTTTGCTAAGGTATTTTTCCACTAACTCTGAACACTTGAATTCACTGGACCTAAGGCTCTTGACTTGGTTTCAGGGAAGAACAGAATATTCTTTACACAGAAGAATTAAAGAATGTGGACAAAATAGCTGTTATACAAAATGGTACTTGTGTTATACCTAAGGAAAAAAAGAAATAAAAATACAGGTCAAAGTGTTTATTCATGCTAGGCTCACATTCTCCAGTATTCTCATCTATCAGTAGTGGAAATCCTACATTATAGGCCTAAAATACTAAAGATAACAAAATAAATCCATTTTGAGTATAGGATTTATAGTGCTTCTCTGTCCATTATGCAGAAAAAATATTTCAACATGTTTTCAGCTCTTATAAATCATCAACAGTTCACTGGAATCAGAGGAAAACTGTATTGTTGATTCACAGTGGCATTGTAGGCTCTTAATCTAGCTATAAACTTTTAAACAGTCTGGTTTAGTCTATGATTTTGTAGATTAATCTCTTGCTTCAGACAGAGAAAGCCTTCTGTACACTGAAGGCATTTATAACAGCAGTGCTTCTTCTATTCCTGCAGTAGGTGGTTTTATACATGGAATAAGACCACATTAGCCAAAGGATGTGAAACAATTGGTCCTTGGCCATTTTTCCTGCCACATCTCTAAAATGGTATAATTATCAATGCTTAAGCAATATCTAAAGAATGATCAAGTAAGCCTGACAGTATTGCAGTATATCAATGATCTGTTTTTTTCCTTTTTCAGATGGCCATGCCTGTCCTGTTATTCTCTGGGATTCATCACTGAGTCCAACAGATAATAATACCCATTCTTCTGTGAGATTAACCTGGGGGCAATACCAGAAGCTACTGAAGCAGAAATGCTGGCAGAATGGTAAAGTTCCCAAAACTGAGTGGGGCTGTACCGAAATCCATCATCATGAGTGGTCCAAAATGGCACTCTTTGATTTTCTTCTGCAGGTAAAACATTTACTGAACACAATTCTCTGCCTCAAAAGTCATGCAAACACACATGGGACTCCTAAAAAAGTAATTTTAGTTTATTTCCAATTTTAAAGGGGAAGAGATTAATTTGACCAGTTTGAACTTGTTTCTGGATGTTTCTTATGATGAGAATATCCAAAAGGCAACTTACAATAGGGAAAGAAATCAGGAACTTAACTGACTCATTTTCTAAAAGAGGAAGCAAACATTTTTGTCTGAAGACATCTTGTTTTGCCTCAACTTGAGGCAGACATACTGTTTCTCCTTGACTCCTTGTTTCTCCAAACATAGTTCTTAACTATATTCATGACTATAAAGTGCTGTTTTTTTACTGTGTGGTCCTTGCACCTCCCCAGCCTCCAGGGTTGATTTAAGTGGTTTTGGTCAGCTGAAATCTGAATCAAGATAAGAGTTGTAGTGGCTATTTTTCCCCCTTTAAAAAACAAGGAAAAACACAAACCAAACCAAACGAAAAACAAAAACAAACCCCCCCAAAACCTAGATACTGACTTCATAAGGGATGAGTAGAGCTCTTACTGATAAATGATATGGCTGCTCTTCCTCAGTTAGGGATTGCACATTATCATTAGCTCTCCAAATAACACCAAACTAGGGCTCTGCCCAGTGGTAGCATAGTGTGTGGCTACAGTTTCAGCAATTATACAGTAGAAGGGACTGAACCACCTGTCTGGAAGCTAATTTTATGGCTTCCTGAGATAGGGCACTGCTTCTAATTGTCCTTGAATGCCAGACAGATCTGGGTGGCTGAGCCTTCAGAAGCACTTAGTAGCTTACTTAAAGCTGCAGCAAGCACTAGTTTTATGCTTTGTGTTAGATTGTTTATATAATTCAGCTTTTTATAGAACATTTCTTGACATATAAAAATCATGTCTTGGTTTATGCCTATCCCTCCCTAGTCCTCTTCTAGGATGTTTCCAATTTGTTTTTTATTACTTTTTTGCAGATTTATGTTAAACAGAACATTCAATTCTCTAAAAATAGATTGTCACTTGTCTAGTGACTCCATCTTTAGTCCCGCTATGAGCAAGTAATTCTTAGAAACTGGTATAAAGTCATATGATGATTATTCTAATGCTAAACATAGTAATGTCCCTATAGGAATAGGGTAGATTGTATCGGAGTTAATGTTTTCATGCCATTGTCTTGTTGAACAGTTTAACAATTCTCAGGAGTTCTGTGTTGATTTCTAATTTTAAGTTCTTCTAAGACAAGATCTTAATCTTCATAATAGAACTCCTATTGTCCAGGAGGAGCAGTCAGGATTGAACTGTACCAAGAGGACTGAACTTTACATGACAAAGAAACAAATTACTCTTATAATACTAGCTCTTATCAGAATGATTTATACCTCCAGTTGCTTACCAGACAAGAATGTGCATACCAGAAAGTGAGTGTAAGCAGGTCTTACAGCTTTTAAAGATTTAAATTATATTTGAGTTCTCTCTGACTTAACATTAAAGTTTATCAGCAGTAGAACGTGAAGATTCTAAAGCAAGAAATGCCAAGAAGGGAATCTGTACTTCATGAGTTGTTCAGAAAAAGACTAATAGTAAAAAGCATTCTCTGGTAAATGCAATTCCCTCAGAAAAATAGGATTGGTGCCTGCAATAGATGTTCCTAATCTCTAGTTTCAAATGCTATAAAACATAGGCTGAAAACTGCTTATAGCTGACCTTCACTTGTTTTTTACAAGAACTCAAGTAAAATAAGAACATTAAATGTAAAATAACTTTTTACTTTGGAGTTTTGGACCGCTCACATCCAAATATATGACAAAAAACAATGCTAAACTATTAGGGCTGCAGCATCAAGTCCAGAGTGTCCCATCATTGTCTTAACAATGGAATGATGCAAGATATTGTGAAGAGGCTGTCTGTAAGAAGATTATCTCCTTGCCCATTTAATGCATGTAATCAAGTGAGATGCAGATGAATTAGGGCTATACATCAAAGGAGTTTATCTAGAAGGACTCTTCTTTGCTTTCTGGAGAAGCCTTTGGATGAACTGAATAAGAGATCCCATGAGCCAGAACACTGCAATCAAAAGGACCTATATTGCCCACAAATGCTGGGCACTGTTCATGAAAGAAGGAATAATAGAAATCCTTTCCTTTTTTTTTTTCCCCATTTGAAAACAATTACTGACACCAGGACTGGTGAAAAAAGTATTATATACTTAGGAAAATAAAACAACTCTCAGACTTTCATTTAATGAATTAAGTGATTTGAAAATTAGGAGGCCTTTGCAACATGCAACTTTGTTCTACAACAGGAGAAGAGGTCAAATAGTTCATTTCACTAGACTGTCACAAAAACAAAATTACAATTTTAGAAGTCTTATGTGAACCTTAATGCTTTTATGCTTAAAGCAGCTTGAAGAGTTAGCAGTATACAACAAAGAAAGACAGAAAAAAGTTATTTACCATTGATAAGCTACTCATTAAGCCTTAAATGCACCAGACCAGACTTGCACTTTGTAAGCACATATCAGCAGTAGCAGGGCTACTCCCTGGGAAGATAAACTGGAACCAGGAACAACCCCACCACAGGCAGAGCAGATTAGCAAAAGCCAGAAGCCCCGGCAAAACCCCAGTGAACACTGCAAAAACACACCCACCCCACAGCTAAAGAGGCCAGGCCTGAGCTTAAATGGGCTCCTGGCTCCACAGTCAGAGGAGAGTGTGTGGAGGTTCCAGGTGCAGCTGCTTAGGGCCTGTTAAGGCACTCAGGGCCCTGGCAATGCTGTGGATTTATTCTCAACTAGTCAACAGGGATAGAAGCACTTTCAAGGAAAGATTTATGCTTCCTCTATTGTATCTTTCTCCTAAAATGGCATCCTTTGCTCTGGGGGTGCCTTGTTCTTGTCATTGTGTATGAAAGGAAGCATAAACAACTAAGTGCTTAACATTTACACTGCTAAAGTTAGACCAGATGTACTCCTTCCAGCTAAGTGCTGTGTGGTGAACAAGCAAGTTTTCGCATGGGGAAAAAAAGCCTAGACCATCATGTTATCGGTGCAGCTCGGGGAGTTTGCTTTGTGATTATAAATGCACTCCTTGCATTCTGTACCTTTGCATGGTTTGCTGTGCCCCTTACTAATATTTTAAAACATTTTGGTAACTATTAGTCTAATAGTTCCCAGAAAATGGAGACCCTCTGTGTTTGTCAAGCTGTGCTATTTCTATTGTTCTTCAACAGAGATAATGTAAACAAAACCACAGGCTTCTGAAGAAAAAAAGAATTGCATTCACCATGTTGTTATTCCAGTTACACAGGGGTATTGTTCCATTATTTCCAAAGACTTCCTACTAACATACAAACCACAGCTATAAAGTGGATAAAATATGCAGTCTGAGAGTTTAACAGTATGTGAAGTATGAGGACCAGGTCTTTAATGCCAATTCACTGCTGACTTTAATTATACTTGTCCTGAGCTTGCTTTCCTGTCATCTGTGTTAGTGATCAATGTCTTACAGTGACACTTTGCCCCAAATACTTTGGTATTGCTTTCACTTGGCACTCTGCTGTACTTTGTTTTAGATCTATAATCGACTAGACAAAAACTGCTGTGGATTCAAACCTCTCAAGGAGGATTCCTGCATGCAGCAAGGACTGAAGCTGAAATGTAGTGATCAGGATGCTGTTGACCTGACACACATAGTTCAGAGAAGGCATGACCGAAGGCACTTGGCCTTTATAGACAATAAGGGTTTCTTTGACAGAAATGAGGACAATCTTAACTTCAAAATACTACAAGGAATCAATGAGTAAGTTTTAAGTTACTAACTTTCTAAAAAGATTGATAATTTCTTCATGGTTTAAGCATGAGACACTAAATTACTGGAATAGGTAATTTAGAGAATGCATCCAAAAATGTATGAGTAATCCCACTGCTGTAAATGATACAACTAATATCTATATGATTAGGCATGCATGGACTTCCTTTGCTGAGTTGCAATCTGTATTCATAGAATTTATTGCTAAAACACAACATAAATATTGAAATTCAGAATGATGGCAAAGCTGATTAATTTCTTTGTGCTTTTCTAGATTCCCTGAATCTGCAGTTTCAGTGCTGAGGAGCCAGCATTTACGTGAGAAATTGCTCCAGTCTTTGTTCCTTGACAAAATATACTGGGAGAGCCAAGGAGGCAGAAAAGGAATTGAAAAGCTTATTGATGTAATAGAAAGGAGGTCTAAAATTCTTCTTACTTATATAAATGCACATGGAGCCAAAGTAGTGCCCATGAATGAATGAAGCAGTCTTATTTCTGTCTGAAAGATAGTATTTTTAAAAAAATTGTATAAGGCAAAAACTGACAGTAAAATTTATTTAATTCCTAAGTTTATTCAATTTTCATTTTTATCAAACTTTCAAGTTTATTTTTAAATAAGAAATCTTATATGGCTTAAAAGCATCTTTTAAATGTCAGCTGCAGCTTAACACAGTACAATCTCTTCTGTGTCACTGCTGGAATGAAATGGAAAATAACCAAATGGTACAATAAATAATGTAGTAATACATAGGTACCATGAACACTTTTTTTGCTAAACTGAGGATTAGCAGCAGGATTCAGTACATTTGGCTGGATTAGTTTTACTTCCATCAATGAAGTCAATAAAAGTTTTATTGCAAATTTAAATGGCAACAGAGATTTGTAAGCACTTAATACATCGATGAAAACTGTCCTAACATCTATGTAATGAAACATATCCAGTACAGGAATTTGTATGTTTGATTATGAATACTAAAAGGCCAACATTTCCACAGACTTATATTTGTTTTGTCTTGATCTTTTGAAATTTGAATACTTAAGTCAGCTCTTTTACATGCAGGGGTGATTGCACTGGACACGAAAGAGTTTTAGAAACAAAATGAGGAGAATGTGGATTTAACAATAATAATTAATTTGACAAATACAGGTTTTACCTCATTACAATGTCTATTTTCAGTTCAGGTTGTTTTGATGCATGGGTGGATGATCTGATATTTTCTATCTATGATTAACTCATAGAATTGTCCTTTATTACCACTATTAAAAAAAAAAAAAATCTGCTTTAGCTTTGTGTGAATATGCTGCTGAATAAGTGTACACATTTTATTTTTGCAACATTCCTGACAATATTTTTTAGAATATTATGAAAAAGCAGACCTACTAAGGACATGAGTGTTGTTAAACTCAGCAGTTGTTGTTAAAGTCAGTTTGTGCTGCATGCTCAGCTCTAGCCAGCAATTCAGGCTCTGCTTTTCCATTGACATTGACCACTACAGGGTGATGATACTAGTTGACAACTTGCCCCAGTATTCCCACAGGTAAACTTGTTAGAGAAGATTGAATAACCACTCTGGATTCTTAACTTTCATCTGCTCCAGAAATAAATTCTCAACTGATACAGTCTATCATGACATATACCTTCTACCTATCTGTTTAGTAAGACTCTTACCATCTTTCTAGAAAAATATCTTTTATATTCTTGCCAGGAGATAATGGCAGAAGTTGAATACTTTCATATCTACTCTTGTCTTTATGTATACTAAAAAAAATATAGGGTGTATAAGATGTAAAACTAAAATGTTTTTTGTCAATGTTACTGTGGATGGGTGAATTTAATGTTTAAATAACTACAATTCCACTGCAGCTAAACCAGGCTTTCTTTCTTAGTATCATGACAGCTATTAACAATAATTGCATTGCTAGAAGAAACAGATCTCATTATAGACAGTTAAAGATAGTTAGTAAAAGTTTAAGAGCTTGGCCATGTAAATAATCTTTTATTTTATTCTGTCACCAAAGGGCAGAGAAATTTGTAAAATCTTCCTAACTCCTTTCAGGAATACTGTGGCCAGTAGGTCTAGGGATCTAATTCTTCTTAATAACAGCGAAGTAGAATTTTATAGTATTTTCATGTTATCCCATTCTTTAAATGTTTTAACTTATTTTTATCACAGAAACAAAAATATTACTGTGAAAAGAGCCTAGAGAAAGAAATAATCCTCTGTGTCCATTCTACATGGAATTCCTGTTGCAGTAAATTTTACTCCTTGATGACTGTTCCGATCAATTTGTCTCATTTTCCAGCCTATCTCACAGTTTTCTTCCTGCTCAATATCTGTTTATATGGATTATCACACACTGCTGGGAGCAGGAGAAAGCACAACTCTTAGCTGCACTGAACTTAGAAGTGGGCCAAGTGGAGATACATGAGTGTATAAAGTCCCAGGAGAACTCTGTCTTCATTTTCTCCTCTTCTATCCTTAAAATGCACATCCTAATGCTAAGTCATTGCCTCACATTGCCCAGTTATATTTCTTTCCACAATTGACTCATTGCCCAAGAGAAAGGAATCAGAAGTTGGGATTTTTTTATCTTTTCAGGTTAGATCAATGATGCATTCTTCTTGATATGGCTGTTTCCCTGAGCATGATACATGCTTTTTTATTTGATTAAGAGTTCAGTGCCACCTCTTGAAGTAGCAGTGTAATTGACAACTAGTAAATAATTGCCCAGAAAATGACCTGGAGCAATGCCTCTCAGTAGTCCTGTCTTTAAAGAGGTCCAAGAAGCCATGATGCTGTGCAGTACATAAATATGACCAAGCATGTAAAACATAAAGAGCAGATCTTATGGAGATTAATCCTGCAAATGAATGTCCTTAGGAAATGAATAGTGGTTTTTGCTAGATTTTTTGGTGGCAGAGGCAGACAGATGAAGTTTTATCAGAGCTAATCTGCAGGGTGAAACAGTATTTAGACTTACGTAGGAAGAAGTACAAGAGATAGGATAGGTACATCTCCCTATGCTGTCCCCAGTATGTACCAGACAGGTGCATAAACGCATTGCCTTCTCAGAACTGCTGCAAGAACCAGTGAGTCCAGAGAGAATGGCCGAGGCAGGCTGAGCTGTGTCATTCCTGCACACACTATGCTTTCCAAGGGCAAAGGAATATCTCTGTCTCTGAAAGTCTGAATTTGGGTGTGGAGCAAAGTGTTCTACATCCTGCTCTCTCACCTTACTGTGATGTCTTAGCATTGCACTATGCACAGCTGGAGGCCATGCTGAGATAATGTGCCATGTTTCTTACATGTACAAACACTTCAGAGAAGTCAGGAGAGACTTTGTGAGATTGGGTGGTGGACTGGACTGTAAATTGCTTTTAATTCTCTAATGTTGATAACAAACTCTGGAAATTTCTTTTTCTCCATAATGTTTATCCTGTTGCTGTGGAGCTTGGTACTTGAATCCAGCATTGTTAATAATACAAAGTATGATTGAAATAGTGCTTATGAGTACATACTAGCCAAATTCTAGTTTGTTTTTGTTTCATCTGTTGGTTGTTGGTTTTGTTTTGTTTTTGTTATTAAATGAAGAATTCTATACTTTTTGACTGCATTTGCATAAATGGTCCAGTAAAAATTAAAAAAGCAGCACTTTGCAGAAAATGTTCATTTGCTGCTACTACATTCAAGAAATCTGCTCTCCCTTCAGAAATAGGAATAAAGTTTATTGGGACATCAGTCCAAGTCCTTTTAAAACAGCATGATGTTTGATGGACATTCCTGCACTGTGGCCTAGGTAATATAAACCAGTAGGACAGAAGAAGCCTTACTTTACCTATGGTGGCGATCAGCAGAAAGCCAAGAAACTGTGTTTTAGTCATCTTTGCTGGGCTGTCTTCCTTTTATGGGCATATGGGACCAAAGATTCATGTTACACATTACTCAGAAGGGTGTAACCAACAGCAAAAGTCCAAAACCTGTGGGTGGGAAAAGATGATTATGTAATTCTTGAATCTCCCTGAAAGCCAGAACCACATGAAATAGAATTAGGAAGTCAAGAGAGTTTGCTGATTTCATAACATAGGAAGACAGAGCTTAAAATAAGTAGCACAGGCATGGATATTTAAAATTCCTCAGGAGCCTGAAAGTTAATAATCTTAAATGTTTCAGAAACTGAGAACAGGAAAACTTTTGTGGAGTTTTGTGAGAGCAGTTTCCTTCTTTTTGTTGGTGTGTATTGTATAATGCACTATATTAAAATAATAATAATAAAAAAGATAAATTCCATAGTTTACAAATAAAGGTTTAGGATACAATAAGGGACAAGCTTCCAGTAGCAGTTCTGGGAACACTTTCATGCATGTATGTGTATGCAAACGCAAACATACATATATATGTATATATACTTTGGCTTGTTTCTATAAAATTAACTGTTTGGTTAATACGGACTGAACTGTTTATGCAATTTGCTGTTTACATTTAAAATTGTATTTATGAGCTAAGTAAAATTTCGGGTATACACAAGTTTAAACAAAACATTATAGATTAAACTTTTGTTCTCAAAGTATTATCTCTGCACTCGCTAACACAGTTACATAATCGTAAGTTTTCTCCTTCTAATTGTAGAGAAAAACAGTGAAATATTTATATCTCATCTATTCTGTTTGTATCTTCCCGTGATATCAACTGACAGCAGTATGTATGTATCTGTCAGTGATATCAAATCAGATTTTTTTTTTTTCCATTTTATATTAGATATTGAATTTCCATTTTCTTCTGGAATTTATGTATTTTAAAAGTGAATTTATTTGTCCTTTTATTGGTAATAGTAAAAACATTATCACAAATAATGAATTGTTTGAACCTCTGCTGCCATTGCCATGTATATCCAGGAATATGCAAAATAAAATAACATCTTCATCAGATTTTCAGTACAGATCTCTAAGTTGCAATAACAAAACGGTGATACATATTAATGTAATCTGTGTGTCATTAGATACTGTTTAGAAGGAACTATGGCTTTGAAACCAATTCTTTAGAGAAACAGTCCAAATTGGATTATGAAGCTCTCAGTGGAAATATTCTTCAGCTGTTTAGTCATGAGACTTGAAACTCTTTCTTACTAAGCTGCTTCACTGCAGTTATGGAGCTTCTGGTTACTGCAGCATTACTATTTACTGTCTTCTTTAGCCATTCTGACAACACCTACTTACACAAACATTGAGCAGAAAAAGCCAAGCCCATTTATGATGCCAGAACAGAAGTATTGGTCATTGACTGGTAAACTTTATAATGGACCGTGGGCAACTACAAGAATAGCAAAAAGATGCTGAACTGTATGCGGAATAGAGAATCACACAGAGTTAACGTAGCCTTGGGCTCTGAAGTTTACATTCTTTTTCTGTGATCCAAGGAAGACTAATGGGAAACACAAAGATGCTGAAACATTTTAAAGCATTTTCTTTCCTACACAAAGTAATTTGTTTTATTAAAACATTAATTATTTTTACACATTACTGCATATTTCATGACCAATTTTCTCAGACACATTTCTGTAAATTCCTTACGATTCCACTGAATTATCCCATTCCCAGATAAAATATCTTAAATCAGTTAGGTTAATCCATACTCTCAGAGTCTGAAGAATTGAACCCCAAGGTCAAAAGAAGAGTTTAGGAGAGTGAGAAACAATTAAGAAGGAGAGTTGCCTGAGATATAGCATGGGTCTAGAATTTGGCATGCAAGTTCTCTAAACAAATAGCTGTGCACTCCAAGCAGGACCTACAATTTTTCTTTGAAGACTGTCAGACTGTTCTACCTGTATATCTGTGGGAAACCCTCACCTAGCCAAATACAAGCATCTGAAATAAAATAAGCAGAACAGCAGAATCTTCTTTTATATCTCATGAGATATATGGACTGTGTTACAAAATGACATATTGAAAAAAAAATCCATGGTATATGAAGAATGCTTTATTTGTGGATTTAAATCTGATTAACAAGCTGACAAGCAAAAGGTAGAGCTTCTCAGAATGGAAGAAAGTCAAGGAATGGGGTCCTCCAGTGATCAGTGCTAGGACTGATTTTATTTATCATCTTCATCACTGACATAGAGAATGTAGTGAACAGCAAAATTTCCAAGGATACAAATTATACTAAGCTCTTTTGTGCACTCATATGATAGCTTAACAGTGAAGAACTCTAGAAGAACCTCATGAAACTGAGTAGTTCAAATGTGGCGGATGAACTTCAGTATGGACTTACATAAAGGCTTTACTTTGTCACTTCTTAAAACCTCAGAGAGGTTTTAAATCTTGGACTATGTGAGCTGCCTGCTCTCTACATCTCAAGAAGTATGAGCTGAAGTTAGAGTCGGTAGAGAAAAGAGCAGCTGAAGTGATGAGGTGCTGAAACAGCTGATATATAAGGAGAGATCTCTTCAATTTGAAGATGAGAAAGCTGGAGGGGCTGGTAATTTAGATTGACCAAATCATGAAGGTGATGGATGAAGTGAATGCAGAAAGTGTTATTCAGCAAATCCTGCAGTACCAGAGGTGTGGAGCACCCAGACAGACAGACTAGCATCTTTTAAACAAATGAAAGGAAGTTCTTCATACAGCAGGTATTGATCTTCTGGAACCTGCCGCCATGAAGGACTGTAAAAACTAATAGTAACAGGAGATTCGAAGAGACAAATTCAAGGACATCAAGATTATATATGGACTTCATGAGAATTAGGCAAGCTTTCTTCTTTAACATTCCAAATACAACAATTCTGGATGATGGGGAATAGAGGAGAAAGTGACCACAGATACTTCCCCAAGATCACATGCTCACCTCCCATCTCCACAGTCTATGTACTAGTGGGATACGTGGCCCACTGGTGGGACCCAGAAGGTAATTACATGTATTCTTATATTTGAAGGCTATTCAACCAGCTGCCATGTTGTAAGCTGTTCAGGCCTTTTTTCTATTTATAATATATAAAATTATCATTATTTGCATGGATGGAGATGCTTGGGTATTATAAGCCTGCTTTGTCTTCAGTGAAAGAAAGAATGCAGATAGCGACTTTCTAATGCCTAAGGACGTTTTTTCAAAAGCACTTCCGTGAGTTTTGTTCTTTTGGAAAAGATTAAATGCTCACAAAATGCAGAAACTTTTTTTTTCCCCCACTGTGTTGCATTGTTCTATCTCTATTTGGCACTGGCTATACCAATGTTGTAATTTAATTGAATCAGATGTTGAAATAAGTGCCTTTCTCTAAAAATTAGTTCAGTTCCAGTGGTTATTTCATTTTTTGCCTTCTGCAGTACATTTCTTTCTTATTTAATTATTTGTTTTCATTATTCACTGTTCAGGAACATTATCTGTATTTCCTTCAATGAAAAAGCTGGCATGGCATTCCATGGAGGTCTTTTAAGCTGCACAAGTGTGTGTTATCAGAGGTATTCTACAGTTAGTTATGTGAAAGGATTAGTAACTGGTTGGACAATAGAGTCCAGAGAGTGGTGGTCAATGGTGCCAAGTCCAGCTGGAGAGCTGTAACT
>JANIJG010009845.1:42570-73339 GCA_024611175.1 Megaceryle torquata
CCTGCTCTGGCAGGGGGGTTGGACTCGAAGATCTCCAAGGTCCCTTCCAACCCCTGACACCCTGTGATACTGTGAAAGGCTTTGAGATTTGTATGGAATTTATTAACTGTTAAGGAAAATAGCACTAGAATGAAAGTCAGCCTGATGAAGTGTGCAAACTATGCATGACAGATGCTAAAAGCTGGCAGTCCAGTGAGCTGCTCTGCTCTGGGAATTCTGAAGAAACTTCAGGTCACATATCTTAATTTTTAGATATATGTGGTTATATCATATACCTAAGATAAGATAAGTTTCTGGTCATCTACTTTTTCTTCCTACCTAAGGTCTCCTGAAAAAGAAATATACAGTCAAAAAGTTAAAGTGAGAACTGTCTGAAGCATACTCTGAAGGAAGGCAGCTGTGACATAGTTGGAATGATATCCAAACAGAAGCTAGAGATGCCTTATAAAAGCATCATGCTGAAGGAAGATAAAAGGGTTTGTCCTGATAAAGTTTACAAGACTTAGCTTTAAAAATGCTCACTGTCTGAGGAAAGCATCTGAGGCCCTTTATCTTAGATAGGATGCTCAGGCCCACATGGCTGTATCAGATCTCTCCCCAGACACCCATTCACTCATTCTGCTACCTCTTTTCACGAGCGCATGGACAATTCTACCATCACAGCTGTCACTGGCCTATAACATGAAGGTTACTGAACTTAGACAGCTCTCCAAGACTGAATATCCAGGATACTCCCAGATCTTACTGATTCTTTCCATGTAATAGGCTTAACTTTTCCTTCTTCTGGGGCTGAACCACTTAAATGGAAAACTCCTAACACTGCACCTGCAGTTTTTACTTTGCATCTGATTCCTACAAGATGCAAGTCTCTTTTGCAGACAATAAACACCTACTTGTTTTTCTCTCTGTGATCTCCATCAATGTGAAGCATCAGAACCAATCATCTCTCAGATTTCAAATACAAAAGTAACATCTTTCTTTCTTACCAGATCTTTTTCTTCCATATAATATGCTTGTTATAGCAGATAACACTGCTGCTATCCAAAACTGCTGTTGCAACATGGATACAGAAATGCCTGGAAAGAATATCCTAATTTTTTTTATGTGTATCATTATTTTATTGTACTTAGCTGAATTTTTGAGAGGGCACAAGTGAGAGAGAGATTGTGATGAGAAATCTCAGAAGCCTTTGGGGATTTTTTTTGAAAAATCTGGTATGAGGGAGTGTGAGACCTGTTCTCACATAGGTAATCCACAAATTACTGAGGGCTCCATCTTGACTGATCACTGTTGTGGAGGGACTCAGATAGCTTATTCCTCCTGCTGTGGGTTCCTTTTCTTCTATGAATTCCTTTTGTAGTCATTCAGTTCCTGATGCACTTTTATATAGGAGACTTCCACTACAGGTTGTTAGTTGCAAAGGCTTTGTAGTGTAAAAGGGAAGGGGGGATGAAAAATGCCTATACACTAAAAATGCAGTGTGTTGTTTTCTTAATAATCAGACTTGAAAAAGTTGTATTATGAGATGTCATAGTTAGTTCTGTTCAAGTGCTCATCTGCCTTTTCCTGGCCTTCTGCAGAGAAGCTGGTTAGCAGACTTGGCAGCTTCCCCAGACTTAGTACACTGCCAGCTACCTGAGCAGTTGCTTTCTAAAATTGCTTTCTAACTGATAGGACGCTCACTGTCTGGCTGCAGGAGGAATTGAAGCTGGGGCCTGGGCTGATTCACAGGATTTATTTCCCATTGGGTAGTGCTTATATTGCTGCTAGAAAGAGTGCAAAATAACCACCAAAACCTACACTTGTAGTTGCACTTGATTGTATCAGCATGAACTGAGCCAATAAGGTAACTCATGCAACAGAGGCATTGATGTATTCTGAGAGCCACAAAAGGTCAAAGAACAAAAGAGATTAAATCCACATTGAAATCACAGCTTTCCACTTCATTTTGCTTTCCGTGCTGATATGTCTAAACTTTAACTTGAAATGCTAGTTTGCAAGTAGCTATAATGTATAAATACATCTTTTGTCAACTTGATAGTGTTTGCCTTCCCAAGCAAGAGATCCAAAAGGTAAAAAATAACAGATTAAATCTTACACAGTGTCAACACTATACTGGGAAACAATTCTTACCCTCTATCTCAGTTTTATCTGAGTGATAATCTGCCTGGCCATGGAGAGATGACATGTATTTTTTGTTACACTGTTGCCTTACTGCTAATGTTTCTTCGATTTTCTGCTGTCAGGTTTACCACCCAGCATAGATATCCTCAAGCTCTCACAATTTCTGCCTTTCTTGCTAATAAAACAGAATTTACATGTGTTTCAGTACTTTTTGTAGCTTAGGGTCACATTTTCAGCATATTCACTCTCCCTGATTTTAAGTACAGGTACTAGTACAATTATCAAGGAAAAAGAAATAATTTTTCCTCTATGGTGAGGGAGAATACCTGCCAAAATAAACAGAAGTATACCTTGTATGGTGGGACTTTAAATCATCAGAGAAAAACATACTCAGAAGTATAGATCTGAAAATGCAATCTGATATACATTCATTTTTGCAAAAACAACTTGTGTAGCTCAGTATCATGGCTATTCTAGTTTTTCAGGACTGGATGAATGTTTAAGAAAATGAAAAGAAATTCCCCAAACTAAAGTTTTTATAAGCTGCCACCATCCCTGCCACTGTCTGATGACAAAAGCCTGGAAAAGTCTTGCCCTTTGGATGACTTCACTGTGGGAACCAGATAAAGGGAGGCCACACTTTCTCATGTAGCTGGATCTAATCTTCTGTCCCCTAGACTCCATCTCTGGGGCCCACTCTAGCAGCCTCAAGTCTTGGAGCCCCAATAGGGCTGTGTTGCACTGCAGTGTACAGTTAGTGTTTTTAGATTTTATCCCACTCTTGAGTATATTTCAAGTCCATAACAAAGTCCTTATTGACATTAATGGAAGCAAAGGTTATGTTCTGTAAGGCTCAAACCTGAACCTCCAGTTCCAGGGGAACTTCTGCAATTAGATATCATATTTCCAAGGTTTGTTTCCTATTTCTCACTTGGCATACAGACAATCCCAAGATCCATTTGAGGAACCTGGATTGAAATGCCTTATGCAACTTTGATATGTTTCACTGTAGAATAAACTTCTCCTATGTACAGAAATTTCTGTAAAGCTAAGTCTTTGGTCTTTGTATTGAGTTGTTCTTAGAGCCCACTGGATGTATGTCTTCTTCCTAGAGATGAGAGACCAGAGCTTGATTCCTCTGCATTTCAGAGATCTTCTCTGACCTGAAGTTTTCTAGTGAATTTTCTGAGTGCCAGTTGAAATGGGTTGCAATGAAGAAATTCAGAAATATCCATTTCAGAAAAATATTTTAACGATACTTTCATAACTGTAATGGTTCCTTCCCCTGTAGAGAGGTAGGTTACCTACATTCCAGTATTATTGAACTCTGGAAGACTTCAGTCCAAGCACTTTTTAATTCCCAAGTGTTCTCTAACCGTTCAGATCCTTTGGAAAAGGACCACTTTGGCCAAGTTCACAGCTGTTAATTTCCTGTAGAAATAGTTGATTGCCTTCTGCCTGCCCATAGACATTCAGCTTCCAGCATTTCCTTCTGGCTAAGTTCAGAGATTGCCCAGCATATACTGTATATTACTGTGTATTGTCTCTCACACCATGAGTCGTGGTCAAAGAAGGTGCTAGCAGTTAATTTGGAAAGAAGATAGCTAATGGAAGATTAAGTAATGTGAGGCTGTATCTAGGATCTCTCACAGTTTACCCAACTCCTCCCTAAATATTAACAATTTTTAAATACAGCCCTAGGCATGATTTCTGAAAAATGGAAACTTTGAATTATCCACATCAGTTCGTTATGTGTTCCTAATGGGGTTCTGATTCTCATTTGTAATGCTGTTTTTTCTAATAAGAGAATTCTTTATAATAACTTTAGCATAAGGTTCTTCAGCATGTTTAATGATCCAAAAATATATTCTGTATTTGCTAAAATAAGCAATAACTTTTCAAAAACAAGGTAGATAACAGCAAATTGCTAGATTTGATGTGGTGTGACACATCTTTCCATTAACTCCAGATACAAAATCTGCCCCTCAGAGACATCCTGTGAATGCTCCCCAAGGGTCTTGCAAGAACACAAACAAATGAACCACATATGAAGTTCTCACTTGTGGTTCATGTCATATTAACAATACTTTTAATTTAACAAACAATCCAATTATTATTCCACATATCTTGCAAATGCAATTCAGAGCTGTTTTTCATTTAGAAAAAATTTAACAACCTCCTGTGTAGATGAGCATCTCTTTTTCTGTGTTCTAGCAAAAGAAATCAGATGATGCTGCAAAACTAAATTTGTATCCCAGAAAGCCATGAAAGAGTTGTCCTTAGTAGTTCTCCATCATGAAACTGGAGAATATTAGGATGTCCTGTGTCTGGTTTGGATACTATTGTGCAATCATTGCACATAGAAAACTTCCAAAGTACTCCTGGGAATCAGAATGGGTGACAGACATGCAGTGGATAGTAAGTAACAGCATTTTTTGAGGCCTCTTTTGCTTTTCCAAATACTTCTCAATGAAGTTTTTATTATGAATGGCAGCATAAAATAATCAGGTTTCATAACAAAATAAGCTTTTTTATGTTTCCTCCAGATCAGATCAGTTCAATTGCTTCTATTTTGTGGATAATACAGGTGATTTTCATAGACAAGGACAAAACTTCACCAGAATCTATTAAAGAAAAAAAGGCTACTTTGTGCAAGCCCAGCTGCTTGGAACTGTGCCAGCACATATCCTATAGGAATGAATCTTGTTTTTTTGTGGGTGTTGGTGTCTATATTACTGTAAGACACAATTTTCCATTTCTGAGGCTTGCTTAGTACACTAGTCTGTCTTAATGGAGCACAGCAATTCAAGTCAGCCACTGAAAAATGAACACCATAAAGCTTCTCCTTGAAAACTTTTGCTCACTTCGGCAGAAGTGTTCAGTAAAGCTTCTTCTGAGCCTCTTGCTCATCCAGGAAGTGAAGAAGATACTGAATGCAAGACTCTTTGCTGAAAAATTTAGTGTAAATGAAGGAGACATCACAGAACAGTGAATATTCAGTTGTGAGACAATGCCAGAGACAAACTCTTTGTTTAGAGGGATGTCCACACCATCTGTGTGGCCATCCAGCCATACAGGAACTGGGAAACAATAGTCTTTATTGGGATGTGAATGATGTATGGGATTGTTTACCTAGGCTGGGCTGTTTGTCACAAAGTTAGCTCAAAAATGGAATCAAGCGGAGAAGAGTAAGACTAAGAGTATCTCAACTCAGTGAGATACTTCAACAACTTCAATACATCATATTGAAAGGCAAGTCCTCAGAACTAGCCATAGAGACAAAATTGCTTTCCTAAGAGTGGGGAAATCAATGAGAAGGAAGAATGGAAGATTAGATTGTCCCCAGCGATTTATCTCAGGACCATGAGGGAGTAGAGGCAAGTTGGCAGCTGAGGCTGGCCCAAGTGGCAAGAGTGCTGTTCTCTCATCCCTAGCCAGGGGGGACAGAGGGGGTCCAGTGTATCCAAGTTCAGCCAACAGCATAACGACCACCAAAAAAGTCCACATAGTCACAAGGGAAGTGCACAGCATATATACAATATAGCATGTATAGCTCATGCGAGGTCAGATTCTCTCTAGTGAAAAGTAGCTTAGGGATGGAGAACATTAAAATACCTAAGTTTCTGCTGGGAGATGACAATGAAATGGACATGTGCTAAGATTCATTGTGGAAGAGGAGTGGAGAGAGGGCTCAATGGTGTCTGCACTGGGGCAAGAGGGGTATAGCAGCTTATGTTTGGCATTCACGGATGCATATAGACTCATATAGGGCAAGTTGGAGACACATCTTTTTTTTTAAGGCAAAAGAGTTAGGAGACAAAGCTTTGTCTTTCTTCCTGACCTTTCAGTTGAACCTTATTGTCTCCATCTCCACTTCCTCTCCAGCTGCCCTATATAAAGTGTTTTTCCTCCCATGGCTTGGCACTGCAGGTCTGGGATGTGGGGCTCAGGTAAAGCTAAACCGGGGAAAGCCAGGAAGGGCCAGAAAAATATTGAAAGAAGCTGTAATTAAAAGGCTTCTAAGGTGAAGTCGTGCTCTCGCTATAGAATGACTTTCAGTCATGACAGTGAGTAAAGAGCATAATAATTTAAATACACTAGATGTCTGAACGAATTAAACAGCAGGCTAAGTAAAATCATAATATATGTTTAATAATCAATATATATTTAACATAATCCTTACAGAGATGGGTCATTAGAAGCTTGCACTAAATATATATTAATTCTTTTAAGTTCTTTGAAAATGAAGAAAAGTATGAATATTTAATTTTTGCATGCCAGGTTTCACACCAAGATAGTGTTCTTCTGGGAAAAATTCAAGATAAACTATAAAAGGAATTTGAAAGTTCACCATTGTTTCAAACATTTCCTCATTGTATTTTTTTTTAACTGGCTTGAAATACCAAGCCTCCAGTTTGTTTTGACTGGTCTCTGCCTGGTATCATGTCATGAGTTTCTTGCCAGCAGCTAAAGTTTAGGTTTTTTTACCTTTTTCCACAAATCCTCTCAGATAGGACCTCTGTCACTGTGGATGACATCAACAGCTAGCTTGTCCCTCAGGCCTGCAGCTCCACTGTCAGATCCATCTTTGCAGTTCTTCTGTGCAGCTTCTGTAGATACAGCTTTCTCTTTTCCATCTACAAGCTCCCCCATCATGCCTGGAGTCCTGAAATACCCTCGTCTCTGGGATATGCTTGCCAGTTACTATGTTGACATATATTCAGCCATTCATAACACTACTAGCAAAGGCTGTGACCGTAGCAGCAATCTTTCTGGATCTCACTGGTAGCGTTCAATTCCCTAACACACCGAGTGCAAACATTGTCTTCCCTTTCAAGAACTTTTATGGCATGTTCCTGTGACAAATTCTATCGTGTTGCTGCCAAAATCAACAGGCTCTGACTGGCCCATGGTGCCAGGCTCATTGCCAGACCTGAAATGGTGTCACTAGTGTTTTGCTATTGTTTTCACTGAGGGTTGTCTCTTACACAGGTCCATAGATAGGCCTAATTTTGTACTGTATAAAAAGGCAATAGAAATTTGACACTTAGCAGGAGGCACAGAAAGAACCGTGCCCAGTGTCCCCAAAACCAGTTTGGATCAGTGGATTCAGTATTCTACCAGTCAGAAAGGGTTGCAAACCTAGCGGTAAATCTTCACAGGGTAAAGCAGAATGACAGCGATTTTTTGCTGTAAGGCTAATTTAGAAATGGCAGTCTTCCAGTGCCAGAGGAAATGGAAGTTTAACATTTTGAGTAATATGTAATTTTTTTATTATGACTACAGAGATATGAAGGGGTGTATAATTGCCAACTTGTGTTTTGTTTTTTATTCTATCTGCACAAATGGAGTGAATTGAAATGGAAAAGAAACACAAAGTACGAGGAATCCTGTCCATAATATGCATCAGAATTGGCATTGATGCAAAAAAATAAATTAATCCAATTTTATGATTAACAAATACTAATTACTTGCTACAATAGTCTCACAGTTTATGACAAATGTATTACTAAACCTCTAAGATATGTTTCAGTCTTTTGCTCTGTACTCAACAACTACTGACAGAATTTGGTCCTTACATTTTATAAGGTAACCCCTAGATACCAGATTTCTGAGATTAAAAATGTTTTGAGAAGTTTTGAATTCGAAAGCTCAATTGCTTCATTTTGCAAGCAAACTGTAAAAGTTAAGATCTCTGTGGCAGTACAGTGATAGGTTGGGAATAAAGATCATTATAGCCTGTCAGAAATTTTGCCAATAAGACAAGAGCAGCATTGTTTCAAGCAAATGGAAAAGACTATTGAGATTTATAAAGTTAACTTGTAATGCCTTGGTATTTTGCTGTATCTGTAGGAGGATTTGCAAATTCAGTTAACAGAAGCCCATAGAGCAGAGCCTTGACCAGAGCTGAATGAACCATTGAGAACATTCCTTTGAATAATAGCTTTCTAATAAATCATGAAATTCAGTAAAGATGTTATTTGCTGAATGCATTTCACAGACTATCTGGTTCTAGAGGGAGTAAAATCTGAAAGGCATACAATACAATCAGTAATTTTAAAGAAATGTTCCAGAGAGGTTATCCTACACTTATTAATCAACAACCTCTCAGCCTGATGTCAGCTGGTAGCTGAATACTTTGGTAAGCACCAATGAAGCATTATTTTCTGTGGGAAAAAAATAAAACGGAACACATAATCTTTACATACTGCAGGTACTGCTTCATACCTTGCTGCTCACCAGGTCAACCTCTCCCCAGTTTCTTTGTGTCCTTGCACACATAAGTGTTTGAATTCACCCATGTTCACTAATATTTTTCTTGATGTGTTTAAAGCTTTGTAGCATCTAATGGCTGTGAGTTTCACAGGTTCTCAGTTCATGGCAATTTTTAAGTGTGCAGCCTTTTATAGAATGTTGCTTCCTCAGTCTCATGTGAGTTAAGAATTTGTACTTCACAGGCACCACTCACTGCCTTTATCCTTGCAATGTGTCTTTCTCTCCTTAGAATAAGCAGTTCTGATCTTCTTGATGCCCTTTCTTAGTGTCTTGGGTTTGGACATGGTAAGATCAGAACAGCTATGCTGTTCCTATCAAGCAATGAGCACAAAGTCTGGAAGTTTGGTGGTAGAAATGTGTCAGCTTTAAGTGTGTAAAGAGACTACTGCCATTTCAGTTACACTGGACTCAGATGCCTGAAAACCATGACTTGGTCTGTGGCAGGGAGACCAGATGAAAAAGAGTGAATTAAAAAATACGACAAATAAATGTTAGCTTATGGCCCCCTGTTTTCTGTGCTCTAAGAAATGTGTACACTTCATTTTTCAAACCCTTTTCTTTTTTTCCTAGCCAAAAGATCTAGGAAAAAAGCTTTAAAAAAGAGGGGGGGAACAAACAAACAAACAAATAGAAAACAACCAATCAAAACCAAACCCCCCCCCCCCAAAAAAAAAAAAACCCACCACAAAACAAAAACCAAAATAAAACCTATCCCTTTCCTGAGATACTACTGTTGGTCAGCAAGTGAGGAAACACCACCCAAAAGGGCAAAACTAATACTAAAACTGTAAGCTCTGGCAACATCATTGCTGCATTTGACTGGTAAATTTGCATTTTCTTCTGAAATGTAACTTATTGCGATGTCAGTGTTTTCATGGCACTTGTGGGACCAGGGAGGGAGCGCTGATCCAGGGATTTTAATGGCAGTACTGACAGGGTCAGTGCAGCTGTTGTACAGCACAGAGAGGAGAAAAGCTTCCATCAAATTTCTGCTGTGTGGGGTGCAAGTGGGAACATTTAAACTCTGTGTTTAGCTTCCAGATGCACAAACCACATGTCTGAGCCAACACACAGGGTAGTATTGTTCATCGGTTAAAAATTGGCATCAGCTACTTCCTCCCTCTGGGCCAAACTGGGAACCATATTGTGACTCCTTAGCTGTTGTCGCAACAAAATTACATACTGTCCTGAATTGGAGAATTAATTATTAGTCCTAAAGGAAGAACTATGGGATATAACAGAAATCTAGAGTATTGAATGCAATTGAATGAGACAGGTGACAGGAAGCATACATACATGTATGTCTTCAAACTGTAAAATTAAGGGAATCAAAGCATGTACCACTGTCTGTGCCAGCGCCATGCACATTTGCTCTTTAGCAAGTATTGGAAAAATACAGAATAAAATGAAAAATTCCAACCTGAGAACTGTTGATGTTTACAAGACCTCAGCTGGACTGTGGTTAGAGCAGTTACTTTGCCTTTGCTAATGTTATTTCCCAGGCTAACTCCCCCATGTGAAGGACAGCTGCAAGCAGGTGGCACTGCACATTCATATGTGCTCCATGGAGGGTATCAGCCTCTTTGTATCGTCTGCATTTTTTTGATGTTCAGCTGAAAATGTAGTTTACATTGGCAGGCAGATGGAAACAAGATGAAAGCAAAATACTCAGTCCACAACTAGTGTTGTGGTTTCCTCTCCCAGTTATACTAGATATTTAAATAGACTTTACCATGAAATATGTCTTTAGAAAAGAGGTCAGATTAGGTGAATACATAAGGTGATTTCTTGTTCTTCAGATTAAAATGGATTTCTTTTTAACTGGAAAAAGGTCAAGCCTCTCCCAGTGTTGCTACATTTTTTTTTTTTCCATGGAGAATTGACTTGATTGTTCTCCAAACATTGTTTCCTGTTCTTCATGGAGAGGAAATGTTTGTTCCTTGTTATTAATAATCAGACATACTGTAATAACTTGCTCACAGGGAAAAAAAAATACAGGAAAGTTAAGACTGATGATTAACATTTTCTTTATGATAAAATTTGAAAAGCAGTAAAGCAGTGGCTGATCTGCTGAAATATGTATAATACATTGGAAAACATGAATAGCTGAAGGATGCACATCAAACATATAGCAAGAGTACTCAGAGACATTTATTTGCCAGAGAAAAAGGAGACATTTTTTTCTTTGTCAGTGCTCATCCAAGCAGGCACAAACCTTTTGGTTCCTATAAGAAAGGTACAACTGCAAAATTGGAGACTCATCACACCGATGCTATTCACTTAATTACATTATTTGGCTTGACTGGAACGATCACAATGGACCACTCAAATGATAATGTAATATGTCCCAGTAGACAGATTAAAATGCTGTTTAGGCAAGATTTGTTGGGGTGACTGTTTCAGGATGTTCCTGAAGCCATGGCTATTCCCCACACATCAGATCTAGGAAAACCAAGGTTTTGCCTGAGAGAGAAAATTCATTAGTTATACTAGCATAATTACTACTGGAGCCAAGACACACAGCTGTGCATACTAAAACTCCTCTTAAAATGTCACAGGGTAAGCCAAAACAAAATATGGCAGTTAAATCTACAAGCTACATGGTGTTCCTGCCTTAATTTTTAATATAAAGTTGTATCATAACTTATACTATAAAACTTTCTCACAGAAACAGGACCAAATGGTATATTTTAACTTTTCTACCTCTTTGATTAGATTGAAGGCATGAAAAATTCTGCTGGGATAACCAAGTTATTAATTGTTTTCTAATTAAAATAAATGTGTCAACACATTAATGCCTTCAGTGACCTACAGTTGTTCACAAGGTGCTCACTTCAGTATAGATTAATTTTTGTAGTGTAAATGGTGAGATGCAGAGTTGGTGGGATATCTCAGCATTTGTTCCCCATCTTTGAGTGTCCTTCTGAGACATGGGAAGCAGTAAGTAGATACAAATCTTTATCACTCTCATTCTATTCTACTCCTTATTTCCTACTGCCTCTACTTACATGGGGCAGTGTTGCTTCCAAAGGAAAAAAAAAAATCTTTTTCTTAACCTCATTCACCTTCTATCTGACCATATGGAACTTCACTTCCATTTTTCTGCTATGGGTTCAGAGTAAGACTTGTCTGTCCCCCAGACCAACTCATTAGTTGCTATTAGGGCATAGGGAAAGACTGATAATTGTATTGTTTAATCTTTTGGGAATTTTTTTTTTCAGCAATTCTAAATATCTCAAGAACAAATCCAGAGATAAGAAAATTAGTGTGAAGTGTACTCCTGCTCTTAAAAGTCCTTGTTTTGAGAATTACTTCCTCAGTATTTTCCTTTTGAAAACTGTAAGGCAAATGGAGAGATAATTTATATATGCTTTATATTCTTCCCAGATGTTTCTATTCAGTAATTTAATGTTAATTTTCAAATGTAATGGATTTTGTAATGGTTGATCTAAATTAAGATGTAAAATAAAACTAATTATTTAAAATGTAAATCACTATTGGAAACAATGAAAACAACAATGAAGGGAAGGAAAATGCACAAAGAATCTAAGACTAACAAGCATTAACAGAAAATAATGTTACTATGTGGAAAATAATTAGACCAATGCATTTGTAAAAGTTATGAATTTTCAAAGTTGAATCTCTGAAGGAAAGAGGAATTTTTAAAGGATTTTATCTATAAATATAGCAAAAAAAAAAAAAAAGTTAATGAGAAGTGAAATAAAAAAAAAAAGCCTAAATCTGAGGGGGAACACCAAAGTTGAACTGAGTTTGTAGAACACTATGGCTGCTACAAAAGATAGTTGAAAACCTTTTCTGAGTTGCTTAAAGCAGAATTCCAGCTGATAAAACAAGAAGGGGTTGTTTTTTTCCTCATGCTTTACCAATTCTATGAAACTTAAAGAATAATACTGAGTTCAGTGCGCTGTATTAGAGGGAAGACATTGATAAGCTGGAAAGGTTTCAGAAAAAAGCTGCAGAACTGGGCAGAGGGGTGGGGTGAGAAGTGAAGAAAGATTAATTAAAAAAAAAAAAAAAAGGAGAGAGAGAAAAAAGCTCAAAGCAGCGTTCCTTAGTTAAGCATAGTGATGACAGGATAGATAAGTGGTTGAAGCCTGTGAATTCTGGGAGAGATTGTATGCTCGTAAGAATGTAACCAAGAACAGGATAGCACCAATGGTGGTTGTGGAGCAAATAATAATCAATCAATCAAACAAACAAACAAAAGCCCAACCCAAGAGTGAAAGTCAGTCCTTCTCATGTCAGGGCACACCTACCACATTAACTTGGTATGTGTCAGAAACCAGTCCCAGATCCCAGTTTCTACCACTGCCTGACCAGAGCTGAGGCAGAAGCCAGCAGCAGCCTCTGCCAACTGTCAAGTCTGAGTCGGGGAACTAATTTACAATATTTCCAGGCTCTGTCAGAGCTGGGAACTGAGACCTGGTTCTCAGGTCCCATGATGTGCACATCCATGTGGTAACAGGCAGCACCCCTGTGGTACACATGCCCAATGCCACTCCACTGCCTCCTTCCAGCACAGGATCCCCAGACTGAAAACTTCTATTTAGAGTGAGCATTTCATCACAGAAGGACATGGGGCAGCAGTTCCAGTCAGTAGATATTTATTACATATTGCAGTATTGGATCTTATCTCTAGATGGTATAGTAGAGAAGGAAAAAATATGCACCATGTTTCTTCCTGCACAAAAGCATGGTCAAGCACAGGGTCAGGGGAGACTATAGATATTGCTGATACTGTGGGCACCATTTCTGCAACTGCTTCAGATTATGTGAGTGAACAGTAATCCCTAAATTTTCATAAAACAGACCTAAATCTGCCACAGAAACAATGGATGAACTATGTATATATTACAACTTTAACTGCCATGATTGTACAGTAAGAACATAGAGGATTGTTGGTTGTAATCAGAGATATCTCATAGATGTACTGACCATAGAACTGGATGGTTTTTGAGCCTCAAGGAGAGAAACAACATAAATGATAAAAATAATGATTAGGATGAGGATCTCACAGCAGTTAGGTGAATTGCAAATATGTGACCAGTCTTAAAACAGCAACATTTCAGCCTGAATTGAAATAATCATGTGAAATTTTAGCACCAGGTTTTCTCATACTGAAAAGGTGATGCCTTGTGTAAGCAGCTGTGAATGTCTGAAATCCCTGCTAAGCCATGAGAAATAATTAAATCAGTTGACTCAGATGCAACAGTTATTATTCACTGAGCTTACTTGTGACACTGGAAAGGTCTATATTTTTACAGGTTTACAGAACTCAAAATGAGCCTGTCTTACTAGATGCCACAACCATAACAATGACAAGTAATGGGGCAGAATGTGGTGATAAAATGTAATCTGAGGCTTTGGTCATTAAGTGGCACCCACATCCTACTGCTTTGGGATTTTTACTTCCTGCACACTTTCATCTGGCTTGTGTGCACCTCAACAGGGAGCCCAAAATCCTGCTGTTTCTGTGTTTATAGCAGCATAATCTTTGATTCAGTGGCTGTTGATAGCTCCCCTTTGGCTCCCACACGTCACACATGTGTAGGAGATATACCAGCTGTGAAGCCAAGCTGGCAGAGAGCAAAGACTAAAGGCTAATGAGACTGTGTAGTTCCCAATTCTCACATTAGTGAAGTGCTCCTGTAGTCTCTCCAGTAGCTCCTGCCAGCTTCAGCTCTGTCTCGCTGTGGAGCAGCCCTTTACAGCACTCACTTTCCCTTTCTTTGTCCTCCACTTTCTCCTCTTCTGTGCCAAGCTATTAGGCCCAAGCAGCTGAAGGGTTGGATGCACTTAGGTAGGACGGGCTCTTTGGGAAACTGTGGTCTGGATGCTGTCTCTCACTAAAGCAGCCTGTAAATCACTGGCATTTAGAAAACGTAAAGTTATATCAAGATTATTTTGGATATAACTGGTTTCTATACATTTTCCCCTAAGTATCAACCACAGGCAAGTGAAGTCGTGGGATTATATTAGGTGAATGCATTTTATGGATCAGTAAAGTAGTTTTTAAAGGGAATATAATTTAAAGAACTTCTGAAATAGTATTCCTTTCAATTTCTTAGAATAGTTGGTTGAAAAATGCAGCTGTCATCTAAAAAGTGTTTTAAGGAATTATCATTGTAAGACTGAGTTTGGCAAAAAATATGCTGGATTTCTGTATACCATTTCAGAAATCTGTTTCAGATTTTGCATATGTGGTCTGTGGCTGATGGATATTTTTCCAGTTCCTCTGATATGAATTCCCTACCTTTTATTGAATGAACAGACTTAAAAGTAACAGGAAAATTTATCTCTCTTTTTTTTTTTTTTTTCCTATAAACTCATTCATTTATTTGTTGAACACATCTCTTGGATTAAAAAAATATCATTTTAGTAATTTCAATTTTTAGCTGTGGGAAGAGGGGAAAGGGGAAGAAGTGACATGCTAAGTGGTGTCACTGTTAAATTTGCTGCTGATTAAAGAGCTACTTGTCATGATGATCATTTACTAGAGGTTCAAACAAGTGTCCATCAGAGAGTGCTTCACTAGAATCACCTCAGTGATTAGGTTTTGAAGACAAATGTGCATTTTACCTATCGTACCACAGCTGCTGGAAAATTAATCTCAGTGCTAATGAAGAAAATGTCTTTTGGGATATTAGGAAGCTGCAGAGTTAGAAATGTAAGATATCTTAATGCTTTCTCTGTCACTACAGTCCCTAGGTTCTGAATAACACATACCTAAAATAACTCCAACTCATAAAGGGAAAAATTACCATGTAAGACAGCTAGAAACTTCTTGCTCATTGTTTGTTTTACTACATGCACAAGTACCTCAGTCTAGTTCAGCCTTCTTGCTAGGTAGGTTTTCATAATATCCTGCAATAGTTTAAAGTCCATTGCCTTAGAATTCAATGGGTGGTGGAAATGTATCACAAAAAGTCACAAAATCACTATGGCTGGAAAAGACCTTTAAGATCATCAAGTCCAACTTTTATCTGATTCTACTAGGCCCACTACTACACCATATCCTTAAGCACCATATCTAGACAGCTTTTAAATACAACCAGGGATAGCAAATCAAGTCATTTAAAGAAAAAAAAAGCAAGCTTAAAAAACCAATAAATATTGCTCATCAACACTGAATGAAGATTAAGAAAGAAAGAAAAAGATATTTTTTAAATAGAATTTGCTTAATGAAATATATTCTTGCTGTAAGGCTGGATATTTGGGAAATACATTGCATGATTACTTTTTGTCATGTTTGTGGACACAAACATTTTTTAATAAAGGAGTGTCCTAAAATAAACTTAAAAAAATGGAGGGGCTTAAATAGGTCTAAATTATTTTCAGACTCCTAGTTACACGGCTTCTCTCACCTTTTCTCTAAGCATTCTAACAGCTCCCACTGACCCTTCTTTCATTTGTTGCCTTGAATGTAAAAGTTTCTATATTTTTCCAATGTTTCAAAAATCTGACTTCTTAACTTAGAACACTAAATATAGATTTTGAGTTCAGGTCATAAATGGACAGTAAAAGCTAACAAAAGAGGAAAGCTGGCTCAGCTTCATATCCACACCCGTAAGAGAATATTATATACTAATTATTACAAAGAAGCAATAGAGACGATATTAAGAAGGATATATATTTTTTCAAAAGCAAATGTTCAAATACTGTAAACCCTTAGCAACTATGAAGACACAGGATTTCTTATTTTGGAAATGTGCAGAATTCACAAGGAATCTTCATACCCATTTCAAAAATCCTGATACCAAGTGATCTTTAACAGAGCTGAAATGTCCACTCAAACTGAACTGTCTGGTTACATAGGAAGCACAAAAGCTTTGTTAGTTGCTACAATTAAAATAGTTGGAGTATTACAATAGAAGCATTTGTGTTTAGTGGTGTTTTTTTCAAAGTGGTTAGCTAAGAATGTGCTGCAGTCTTCCGGCATACACAAAAATGAGAACCTGTTAGGTCAGTATGTCTATTTCCCTTTTAATTCTGGATTCTTTAATAGAAAATACTAGTATTTGCTGAAGTCATCAGCTGACTGCAAATAAGATTTCCATTTTCTAAATACTTATTTTAAAATTTACTGCTGTAAACATTGGACAAAGGATAGTATTTTTAAGTAAACCAACTGTTATCATATTCTATGAAAGACATTTTGAAATGTAACTACACTGAACAATGAAATCTTGCATTTGATTGAGAAATGTTATAAAGCAAAATGAACCAAAGGGTCTGGTATGGGACTGGATCGTAGGTGCTGGAGATGGAGCTCTACTTGCCAGACAGTCCTGACTACACTGAGACCAGGAGAAAGAAAGAAGAGCCACCTGTTGCCTCAAAGTCTATACTTGCCTGTAAAGAAAGGCTGGAGGGATGGCTGAAAATAAAGTAGATAAGAGTTAACCAAATTATTAGACTTTGTACCTCTTGCCTGTTTTGTGAGACAGTGTTTCTCCCCCATTCAGTTCAGCATAAAACTGAATAAAGTAGCTGTTTCCATGGCTCTGCCCCTATGAATAGCAAACTGGTTTTGTTACCCTAAGCTGTCCCTTTGCAAAGGTGGAAATAGCTTTTAATGTTAGTAAATATGTTTAGTGTAGGTCAAGTGAGGATCTAGAGACTTTATAGGTATTTATTAGTGGTTTCTTATCTAGATCCACTCTGGCCATATGCTTCCTATTTTTCTTATTCTCTTTGTAAAAAAACATTTAAGCCATTTCCATTATCCTGATAGGTAATCTGCAGGAAAAGGCAAAATGATGCCATTTTTGAGGAATGACTAGGGAGCAACAATTTCAAGTTGAGCAAAAACTTTTGTCTTCTAGGTTTTGATGGGTGGACACAGAATTGAGTGTATGAGATAAAAATTAATGATGCATTCAGAGGTAGATTGGATGTCACTGTTCATTGAACTTTATCAGTCTAAAATCACAAGTATAATATTTATATAGTCATTGCACTGGTTGCACTATGTGAAAGGACTAATCTGTGCACAAAGCACTCTTTAGAGTATCACTTCTAACTATAAAAAAATGAAGATGGAAGAGAAGCAGGAATTTGCCTAAAATCTATTAAATATACACTGAATTCAGTAAGGCAGTTTTAGAGTCGCATCTGTTCAAGTGAACCTGGAAGGTAATGTGAACTTACTGAGTCTCATCCTTCTCTCTCCTCATCTTGCAAAATACAGCTGCAGATAAGTAGCCAAATCTATTTATTTTTATGACCTTTGTGCATTCCATCAGCTACATGTGCTACATTGCTTGGTTAACTATACTATGACGATTTTTAAGATCACTTCCACTTCAACAAGGTGGATCTAGACTTTTGTGACAACTAGGACACATACCAAGGCAGGATTACTTTCATTTTACTTTGGTTTCTGTAATTAAAGGTAGATTAAGTCAGGAAAAAAAAATCAACAACAGTGAAATCAAGACACTGAATTGTTGTCTCTGGCTCACATAAATTAGAAAAAAAAAAAAAAAGTTTAATTAATTGCAGCTATGTAATTTTCATAATGTTGTAAGTTTAGTATTTAGAGGTGGACTATTTGGCATAGGATTTGTCAGCAGATATCTCCACTCTGAAGATTAAGGACTTCTGTCTTTGACAGAGGTAAAGATAAGGAGTGGACCTTTCTCCCTGATAGTCACATAAGGATGTGCCATGAAAGAAGGCTAGAACAGATAATTCCAACATAGACATAATAAATACACACCTGAAATATGTTGTGCAATTTAATATTAATGTTATTTTCAGGCCTGTGTTGGGTGAAAATGAAAGTTTCAAACTGCTATCAGAGGTTCACATTGAAACTACAGATTAAAGACAAACATTATTAATCCCCGCTGATCTCACTTCAGTGTTCTTTTTGCTGTGAATAGGTGCCTGGGCTTGAGTGAAATCTTCTGAAGCAATAGATGAAACTCTGTGAATGGGACTTGGATGGCTATGAAATGGTGCTGCAATTCTACTGTCTTTCTTCATTAGTAGATTTTCAGTTAACACTTGACTGACAAAGCCAGTGCTGCCCTGTGGCTGGAAATAGAACTTTTGGCTCAACAAGGAATGTAATCTTAGAAGAAAGATGCTTAAAAGTACTTTTCTCTGAAGATTGGAGGCACAGCCCTCTGATAATATCTTACAGACCTGGAAACATTCCTGGGACAACAGCAGCAGAGCACAATGACATTCACTTAGTATTTTTAGCACTAGTAATTACTGCTAGGGTTGCTGAAGATGTCCTTTTCTCTTGGAAGTTCATGTGATTACCCTGTACAGAAACAGTACTTCAGTAGCAAACAGGTAAAGGCTTAGCAAGACAGTGTCTTTAAAATATAAAACTAGGGCTATTCTTAAATTTGAAAAAATTACATGCACAGGGAAGACTGCCTTTAATTGTAAGTTGATCTTCTGGAAAAAGCCTGGAGGTCTCTTACACATTTTTGCTTTCCCAACTTGCCCAAACAAACCTTGCACAAACTGTGTGTCCGAAAGTTCATTTTGCGAGCCAAAAAACTGAGATACCACATCAGCATGGGTGATTCTTTTCAAATGGTCTCCAGATCCATGTACAATTGCAGGGACTCTCTGATAGCTTCAAGGATTTCTGCCTGTGTAAAATGCCCTGGGGTTCAGGTCTTATGCAGTGCAGGACTCTGGTCTAGTCACTGACATATGTTGCCATCTTTTTTATGACTTCACCTTTGAGATTTATTTATGTTTCACAATTTAAAATCTAGCACCTATTTTTTGCTCTTTGCATGTCTACCTTAAACCAGCTGATTTAAAGAAAAACAGTAAAGAAACTGACAGCATTTGAAAATGCTGCAGCACACAAGATGTTAATTATGCTAGCTGAGGTCGGATTTGAGTTAAGTATTCAATCGAAGGAGACAAATCAGCTATGCAAATATATTCAATAATTCTGAAAAGATGACATCATATAATACATATGCACTTCTCAGACCCTGCCACTCATGGAAACCTTTTAGAACTGAAAAGTCATTGCAGTCATACTGAATAAACTCGCTACATGGTGGCCTTCAGCCAGTTCTATCTCAATCCTTTCTGCTGTGTAAATGCACAGAGCTTTTTATTTCTTAAACTGTCAGTGATTATTTCTGCAGGTATGAAGCTACAGTTACAAACATAGCCAACTCCTTATTTTAAGGGTTGAATTAAGCATGTGAAATGCAAGGCTCCTGATCTGAGCAAATATAACACAGGAATCAGAAATGCCCTGTTAGTTCCCTGCACTGAGATTTTTGAAATTCCAGTTAGTGAATGTGTTTAACTTTGAGTGATGTATCTATAATTAATAAAGTGTATCTTTATAATTTATATCAGTGATTGGACATCTGAAGATGCCTTTTAGATATTTGGCTAGTTTATCAACCGTTTGGTAAATGTCAAAGGGAGAAGGCTGCAACTGGGTAAGCAGGGCAGAGATCCAACAGGGCCAAACAGAAAACAATCTAAAACTTGAAACTTCACCCCTAACTCCCCTCTCAAATAGAGATTTTTTTGTTTGTTTGTTTGAAATGTCTGCATCAATTCAGCAATCCATCTGCTGTTCTTGTGTTCTATTAAAATGTATAATCATTTGTGGTGTTGACTACTCTAGTCAAAATTGCTTTTAAAAGAAACACATGAGCAACTCTTAATACAGAAGTCACATTCTGTCTGCAGAAGTACAGAGCATTTCAAAAAGATCAAAATAAAAATGCTTTTCACAAGTCAAACTGTTTCTGTGTGTAGCTGGACACATCTGTTATTCCTGAGAAGTTTCATAAATCATTGAGGATGGGGAAAAAAAAAAAAAAGAGCATTCTCAGATCTCTCAAAAAAATGCATATAATCTCTTTTCGTTCAGTGAAAGATGTAGCTTTTAAAAACTCACCTATTACTACCTAGGCATTGATCCACACAAAAATCTACAGTGGGTGTCTTGTGTTCGTGGCTTTCAGATCTCTAGCTCCTGGCACCTCTAAAGAGCTTGATTACATGACAGAAAAATTTTAAGCAAGTGGGAGGGGTAAGAATGAGACAGAATGCTACAGAAGTGACATAGAGGAGTCTTTCAAACATCATTAATATGTTGTCATCTGCTTCTACCTTTTATTTTTACAAAGTAGAAACCAAAATTTCCAACAACTTGAGATATATACTTGAGTTTTTAGAAATGATACAGATTGAAAACATGGTTACTACAGTGGTTAGCTTTTGTGCTACTTTAAAGAAGAGTTTTTGTGATCAACTTGAAGTTAAACACTTAAAATGTATATATGCAAAACCTCTCCATTTATTCTAGTTCATGAAGTACTTACAGGCCCTTTTTATCTTATCACAGTTCTTGTGGCTATCCTTCCCAGAAGCTAGCTGCACATACTGAAGAGAAGAAGAAAATACTAAGACAGTCTGAATTTTTTAAGAGTAAATACTAGCTCTGAAATCCAGTTCTGTCTTACTATAGCAGTGTTGCAAAAGATGGGTGACATAGGAAATTTTGCTGCCCATTGACACACCGAGTATGAACAATTTCTGAAACTAGTGTGATCAGACAGAAGGGAATTAAATAAATTCTCTGCAGTTGTTCTGTAAAGATCTGCTCTAAAGCCTGTCAAGGCTGTCAGAAAGAGTTGGGCATTCAAGAAGCTTTGATGAGGGCCACTGAGGGTACACAGTCTTCCCTTCATGCTTTTGCTTTGAACCATTCTGGAGAATGTATCCCGGCATGTAATAACAATCTGGCCTTTCTGCAGGACATCAGGTGGTGTATCTAGTCAGATTCCTGTCAGCACTACAGAGGCTCCACAAGTAGTCCATAAACAGCACGGCTAATGTTCTGAAATCACTTTGTAAAAAAAAAAACAAACTTGTCTAAAAATACAATTTTTTTTCTTCTCCCCGATTCTTTCATCAATCCATTCAAAAAGCAGTAGAGAAACATTCATTTCTTTCTATAAGAACTGTATTTCATTCAGTCATCCCATAATTAAGCAGAAGGATAAAGCCATGAAATCTTTGCTTAAATCACAACCTGCTATAGAATTCACAGACAACAACTCTACCTTGTAATAGTCTGTTTATCCTCAGATAGTACTGATTTACTGAGATAGTACTGAAATAAAAATCCTGGATATGACTCTTTGCTTGAAACTGGCTTCTAAAAACATACTGACCTCTCTCCTTTGATCTACAGCTCTGTTAAGGAAATGATGGACAAAGAAGGAATCTTTTGGAAAAGTTCCGTATCACAACTTCTGGTCTAATAGAGATATTGGTATGATTTATTGTAACAATTCTGGGAGTATAGGCTTTAGAGCAGGCTTCAGAGGTTGCTAGCAATCACATTTCTTTTAGGCATGGAAAGTTCAAGGTAGAAGTATTACCTTGATGATTTATTTCAGCAGTTTATATGCGGTGCAGAACTACAGTCCCACAGGACCTTAAAAGTAACATATACTCGTGCAAACAGTGCTCTGAAGAAATTTGTAGAAAGACTCACAGCTTAGTGACAAAAACAGATGCCGAGGGCAAGGCTATTATAAGAATGGTGGAAGATAAATTAGAAGGAATTTAATATATTTAAGTGACTCTCTTCATCTTTCTTCCACCAAAAAAAAAAAATCCCCAACCAGTCAACCAGCAATAATGATTGCCCCCACGTGCAATGTTAGCACTGTATTTAAAGACTGAAGAACATAGGCACAGAGAACATGGAAGGGCCAAGCAAAGTACCAGCTTTCCCAGGCATGCATCTAAGTGAGCAAATCTAAGTTATTTACTGAAAGCTGTTTAATTTCCCTACAGCATCTTCTTGTTCCAATGCTAGTGCTACATACTCGACCTCTGTAGTTTACTTGGATGTTGAAACACTAAAAGTAAATAATGCTATGCTTTGTCAGACATGATTCAAAAATGTCAGTAGTACTCAAAAACTTAGTGAGTATCTTTAGTATACCTATGAAGTATTCAGTGAACTTGACTCTCAATGTTTCTTATCTTTTGGTATCTAAAGGTGATTTTTAAAATCATATATTGATCATGAACTAAATATTTTTAGAAGATATAGCATCTCAGAATAAGTTCTACCTGGACTGTGAACATGTCATCAACTAGTTCAAGTCTAGTAACCTTTGACTGGAGGACAAAGACGTGTTCCAGAAAAAGTGAACTTACTATTCACTGGTGAGTGATTAATAATTGCTACTGATATTTCTGTGATTTATATGGAAGTTCTCTAGTTGCTGACGGTAAACTGTCAACACAAAACACCATTCAAAATATGTAGATATTAGAAATTATTTTATAATTGCTTCAGAAATATAAGTCTTTAAAAGCATTCTTTTTAGAGAAATGTGAAAATACAGAAAAATTACAAAATGGCCTCTGAAGAAGTAATCAAAACATACCAGTGCTATCTACAGATAATTTATCTTGATATGAGAAAACAAAAATACTGTTTATTTGCCAAGATTCCATAAATGACTCGATACACCTTGGTTGAGATTGAGATTTATGTAATACCAATAGTCCACTAGCTTCTCTTTCTGCTGAACAAACAAGAACTGTCAGATAAAGATGTTTTATTCTGTGGCCACTAGCATCTTTAATCAAAGATTTATCAAAATATTTCTCAGCTTCCTGACTGTATGACAGAGAAAGCAATAATCTCTTATTCTGAAGACATCAGCGAAGCTACAGTAGGAACATTTGACAAATGTAAAAAGAGTACTATATCACATTGTTTGAACACTCCAATATTAGGTCTTTGACAACAGTTTGTTTACAAATGAGTGGAAAATAAAAATGACTACTTGTCCATACTAAGAATATGCTCCATTTTGGATTGCCTGTGTGAATAATACAGAAAAAAAAAAAAAAAAAAAGGCTATGAAATAAAATTTTCTAACTCAGAGTTTCTCAGGATGCAGGGACTATGATTATAGAGATTTGTAATGCAGATATCAAGTATTTATAGACTTCATTCCATTACAGCTTTTTACAGTAGGAATCATTCCAGTGAAAACAGATGATGCTTAGAGAGAGCCAACTTATTTTTAACATTTTGATGACAGAAGTAATGCTTTCTGTATCTTGAAACTAAGAAAACACAGATGACTATTAATTTTAATAAAAGACGAGTCATGTGGTTTACATTATTAGAGTGAAAGAGTAATTAACCTTACATTTACGTTCTGCAATGTTTGCAAAATAGATAAGAAGGATGAAGGATTATTCTATCCTTTGTCCCCTTCACTGCCATACCCAGAACAGAATTGCTTAAGATTTAACCTGTTTCAGGAATTAAAAAAGTCAGCTTTTATTTAGAAGTTTCACTGTTAATTTTTAGATGGTCATGACAGGATTATTTAAAATAGCACAGGGGTTTTTTTTCCCCTTCAGCTAGCACATAAGAGCTTCAAGAAATTTCCTTCATGTATCATTGTCAGTCTCAGCAGCAGTCTGAGTTGCCGAGCAACCATCTTCTTTATTAGGGGCAATTCATCTTTTAACTAACAGGAAGAACTACTGATGAATTGACCAAAGAATAAAAAGCAAAAGAGCAGGAACTACTAAATATCAAATTAAGCATCTATAATATTAATCAATTTTGACAGATAAGTAATGCAAATTCATAAGCAAATATAACCTTTCCTTATGATTTGTATCTTAAAAGCTCATCTGCCTTTGAAAATGATGTATTGTTCCATCAGTGTGCTTATGAAGCTTTCATAATACTGGTTTGTCAGGTCAGAACACTGCCTGAAAAACAAATGATAATGGACTAAATTATGTAGGAGTTTAAGTATGTCAAACCTGCATACAAGCTGTTAGTAAATGTAGGCTAATACTGATACTTATTTATATTACAATGGCCTTTAGAGGCCTCCACAAAACCTGCCAAAGAACCTGTGAGGAGAGGAACAGAACCTGTGATGCTGCGTGAGCATCCATTACCGTGGATCTGCCCGAGATATATGCAGAGGCAAAATGAGCATCTGCCTGGGGCAATTAGTTGTTGCAGCCCTCTTGACTGCTGTGCTTTCCTGAAGCTGGGGGAAGTGATGAGGCTGGAGAATACTGGATTTTGGAGTGTCTCATTTTGATGGAGAAGGAACCCACAAAAGCAATGACTTTGCAAAAATAGAAAAACTGTTTGGATAGAGTCCTGCTCTGAGAAGATATATACCGAGAATAAATGCTAAAAATGAATGGATGAGGAATGCATATATTTGTATTGGCCATATACACCTTGTTGAGCCAAATCCATGACCCTGCTGCCCAGACACACATAAATTTAGACAGCTGCCAACAGCTTGCTATTTTTCTGGCAGCTAGTTCCCAGGGTGCGGCACACCCTTAATATAAGGCACAGCTTCCTAATCTCAGTTCCGTGGGCTGATGTAGCCCCTTTGGGCACTCATAAGGAAGAGAAGGTTTAGCTTCACAAGATTCCAGACTACCTATGTTTTGTCAGTGAAAGACAGCTGTTGTCACACAACTTACTTCTTGACTCTAAGCAATGACTAGGAAGACAAATCTGGAAATAATAATCTACTCATGGAGACAGAGAATGACCTTCTGAAAAAGGCCTCCCGGTGTGGTGGTGACAATTTAAGCCTTCATTGTACCCAGTAAAGGCCACAATGACAAGTGTCACAAACCCTCACATACTGAAGACAATTTACCAACTAAATGTGGTAATTCTTAGATTGATTTAGTGGCTTGATAAATGCTTCGTGTTTCTTCGTGTGTGGACAGTACAGAAATTATTAATAGTCACTGAACAGCCATCAGAAAAGGTGTTTTGGATCTGATTGTTTGATTCAGATTGATGTAATTTGTATTTCTGGTGATAGTTCACTAATTTACATGAATTTCCTTTCCTCTGAGAGCAAGGGAATTTTCAATCAGTTGCATTTGTTTTTTTCTATTTGCTGCTGGCTAGCACAGATAAGAACTTCTGATGTTTTGTTTGATGTTTGTTTTTCTTTTTTTTTTTTTTTAAGCTAAACACAAGTAATTTTGGATGAAAAATTGTACACCTGGAGATTTGTGGTTGCTGGTGAGTATATAAATTACCAGAATAAAAGACCATTTGAAAAAAAGGTAATTTTCATATCCATATTTATCAGCTGAATTTATTAGAAGCCAGGTTTCAGGACTAACATAAACACTGCTGAAAAGGATGAACAAGAGTTTTCTTATGACTGTTGAAAGATATTTTTAGTAATTGTCACTTCGATAACTTGTGCAAAGTCATCACTGCTTTACATATTATCACTGAGGATTTAATCTTGAAACTACTCTGTGGAATTAGAGAGTGTGAATTGAATTACTGGCTTTTTTTGTTTGTTTGCTAAGCTACTAAGTAGGATTGGGAATCAGCTTGTCATAAAAAACTTATCCAATGAATAGTAATTCAGAAAGCAAAGATCTGCCTCTTGTGGTGACACTTACAGAACAATTTCTTTTATGGAATTAAAGTTTATGGGCTGAGAAGAAGAAAAATGCTGAACTTTTCTAATAGTTTAAGATATTGTGTCCCTCACATATACAAAAATACTGTGATACCAAAGAGAATATTAAGCTTAAGGAAAAGGAAACATCATGTTCATCATTCACATCCCTCCTAAGGAAGCTCTGCTGTAATTGCAGTTCATACTAGAGTTAAGCCCAAAATAGTACTAACAGTTAAGTGTCTGTCCACCAGTGTCACTTTTTCCCTTGATCATGCAAAGGCTCTGAATGTCACAAAGCAGGGCACTGAAAACGTAGATTTTAACCATGGGATTTTGTGAGCTTTCATCTATTCTTGTTTTGCTCTTGGCAAAACTTTAAAGAACTGTCTAGTTTGTATCTACATTTAAATGTGGGTTAATAGGAAAAATGTGCAAGGACAGTGATAGCATAATTATGAAATAAAGTACTTTTTATCAGTAAAATACTCTATTTGTGCATATTTTGGAGTCAAGAAGGTGCTTTAATCTTTTCTGATAGCCAGAATGAAGTCATGAACTGCATTAATGATTCACCATACAGAATAGATGAAGTTCATCTATAATGCAATGTGATATAATCTGTAGGAATTAAATGGTTAAAAACACTTCAGAGATCATCCTTTCTTGGGGCAACAAAGATATAGACAGCCTCTGAGAGTTCTCCAACATATTCTTGGAGGCTTGTTCATTAGATGCATTCTTACAGTTGCCCTGGGAGCAGCAAACTGTAGCATACAATTCACCAAATTATCATCTTCATTCTCTGAATAAATATTACTGTGCTATGAGTGATCAGTACCCCACTGATACCAATGAAAGAACCTGAAGCTTCAATGGCACTTGAGCACATAATTTCTTCCTGATGTAGGCTTGCAGGTCTTGGAAAACAGTGATGATGCTGAAGGTGTCATGAACAACTGAGTGTTATGGAAACTATCTGTGTGCCAATACAGGTTTTCATTAATCCCTCAGCCTTATCTCAAATACCTCTCCCTGTCAGCAAGATGGCAGAGAGGATACTACAGTTAAGAATATCCCACTTACATGGGAATTTGTTCCCCTCAAAAACACAAACAGCAGTAGGCTGGACAAAGCACAAGAACTAGTTGACAACATTGCCAAGAAGTAATCTGAATTAGGAAAAAAAAAAAGAATTAAAATCTAAACTTTAACTGATGCTTGCTGAAAATGACAGAACTATAAAGGAGCTTGTGTTTTATTAACCACTGTGTTGCCCCCCCCAATAAAAAACCCTGGTAGACTGTCAAAATGCTCATATGGATTTATACCATCTTTTTACTGGACAGTACCAACAAATAAAACAAAGGTCTTTTTATAATAAAAGTAATTCCCTAAGAAAGGTACATTTAAGAACATTTGTAATTAGAAGGGCTTTTACAGTTATTAAAGTACCTCACTTAAGAGAGTTACCTTAAAATTCAGAAAAGATGAGAAACTGCTATTAATTTTCTTAAGTGCCTTTTGAAAAATAGTGTAATAGCAGAGAGTGTTAAAGAAGAAATCTCTCTAAAATTCTTTCTAAAGAATAGTATTTTCTTAAAAATGTCTAGGCAAGAGTCTTTGTTTTTCATTTTGAATGTGTTCCTTGTTTGTGCTGAAAAGTTTAACTCTGACCCACATAGAAATAATTTAAAGAATTGCTTGCTTAAAAATGCACTTACTGATATGAAAATATTTCAATAAGAACAGATTTTGTATTTATTAACTATTTCAGAGTTATGCAAAATTTTAGCTTTTCATTAAGAGCAGAAAACATGTAATCCATAAGCTTCAGCTTGTGTCCTTTTCTATTGAGTAAGAGTAGACAGTAGCTTTTAAGTAGTAGAAAATAAATATATAACTATGCAATGCATTGCTTAGCTGTTTCAGGCCTGCTTTTACATTTCCATGACACAATGTCTGCAAGTACAATGGCATAATGCCCACTGGGGAAAAGACCGGAATGCTATTTGTTCCCAAAACTCCATTTCCTTGTAAGGGAACAAACTTAACTTGGCAAGCAGTTTCCAACCTTTCACTACATTTTAAGATTTTTTTTTTTCCTTTTTGTTGTTCTTTGGTTGCTTGGGTTTTTTTTTAATTATTTAATATTTTTTGTTATTTTTTAAGATCAGAGGATTAGGGAAGAAGTAAACATATTTCTGAGGTTTACCAACCTCAGAAAATTCACAGATCTCAACAAGATCATTCTTAATGGTTAATAAGTAAGCCATGTCAAGAGTTTTTAATTTTTAAAATTAGTTACATATTTAAACCTAAAAATGACTTCCATAACAAAAACTCCTAATAATATGCTTCCTGAAGCTGCATTGGTACAGTGCAACACAGAGCTGTAGTGATAATGGAAGGCATACAGTCTACTACTGGATGCAGCTTTCATAAACGTTTGCAGGATAATAAAAACATACTTGATTGCATGGTCTGACAAAATAGTTTTAAATTTGCTGTAGCTGACTAGTGTTTCCTCCAGTACAGCAGGAATTCCAGAAATGGCTTTGTAGAAAATAGCTGAAAAGTTGTATACTACATTGCTTGATACTGCCTCTGAATTTAGATCCAAGAGTAACTGTTCAAGCATTTGTTAAATGTTTGACATTATGCTCCTTGTAGGAGGCATTGTAAGTCCTAGGATAAAGCCATAATATAACATATAGCATTGTTTGGTTTCTCTGGAGGTTAGTTAGACTTCTTTTAAAACACCCTCCCCCTTTTCCTGCATTACTCTTCTTTTTATGGCATAGGGAAGATTTTGAAGATGGATAATATTCCAGTGAGGAGGAAAGAAAAATGATGGAGAATGCTTCATGTTTTGAGAGCAGCAACAGGGCAAAAATCTGGAAACAGGAGTTTAACACAAAAAAGACCTGTGCTGAGAAGCAGACTGAAAACCCATGGGGGGAAAAAAAAAAAAAAAAAAAAAGAAAGAAAGAAAGAAAGAAAGAAAGAAAGAAAGAAAGAAAGAAAGAAAAGAAAGAAAATCTATGGTTGGAAGGCTCAAAAATAAATTTGGGAAATAAAACTTATTGGAAGAAAAGGTTCTGACCAGGAATTGGCCTGAACAATGAAAAGGTGAAGTCTCAGTTGTCAGAGACCTGGATGGTATTCCTGCAGAGCAGGAAGACAAGCCACTGGGCTTACAGCCTCCCTCCTGCCTTGAGTGTTAGTCTTGCTGTACACTTTTCTCCTTTGTAGGCCTGCACTTTCTTCAGAATTTGTAAGCAAGGTAAGGGGTCTCCCTTTTTACTAGGAGAGAAGACACTCAAGATATGACTTGAATGACATAAGAATCACCAAGACACACAAGCCTGGAAAAGGTTGATAATTCCTTGGATTTATCTGTCATCACTGTTCAAAGCTGGGCCATTTCCTGCATATGCCTTGAGAAGTATAGTGATGCAGTAGGCTACAAGGTGTTTGTGTTCCACATTTAAAGTGAGTTTGGACATATTTAAAAACTTTCTGGGGAACTGAGGTGTTTGCATGATTTTTAGTGCTGCTTCAGTATTTGCCTGTACACTAATGAAGCGAGCAAAGTCTTCAAACATCTCAAGGTCTGCAAATGCCCAGTCCTGCACCTTGCACATCCTTAGTTTACAGCTGCAGGTATGCAAAAACAGCCCTTGAAAAGTTTGCCTAATAAATTAGTTCAGTGAAAGAGCACTTTACAAAGAGGCATACAAAACCTATATTAACCATTTTTTTTTTTTCCACCTAATAAAGGAAAACTAAATCTTTAGTAAATATCTGGCTTCCCAGAATCTATAGGAAGTCTACAGCAGCTTAAGAAGTTGGTTTGAAAAGGAGTATTATAATAAAGCAGTAGATAACATCTTTCTCAGGGAAATTGCAGTGACAGATAAGACATAAAAAAAATAGATATGTTATCTCAGTATGCCTAAAGCTGCCGCAGCAGGGAAAATAAAATGTTAACTAACTGTGATGGTACTGAGCAGTGTGAGCTGATACTGAATACAATACTGCTATGCCTCAACGGGTCAAGTAGCCCAAGTTACCACGTCTGTTTACAGCTAAGCCATTGTAAAGACAACAATTAACTCAGTCCTACCCGATTATATATCATTAATGCAAAATTAAGTATATGGGAAGTTTAAGTAAGCTTGTTCCCTCACAATGTAAGTGATGGGGAGAAGGGGTGAGATGCTGGAAAAAAATAATTTCTGATTTTCATACGGAAAGCAGTACCAGCAAAGCTCCGACTTTACATTTTATTTCAGAAGCTTGAGAAAACACCGGCTTTTTGGCAAGATGGTCTTTTAAACAGCTGAACCATGGAAGAAGTCCCAAGGGGCATTTCACAATTGGAAGGCTACCTACGTGTATCAGATTCAGGCCAGACTACAGAGAGAACTCAGTTTAAGATATTTGCTGCCATCTAGTGTCTTTATTCCTGCTTCCAACCTTAAAACCCCGGCCATTTTAGTTGACAAATTATCAGTACACTACTCTGCAACTGACACTGCAGAGGACGACAAACTAAATGGTGCTTTACATAAATTCAAGGGCTTGCCTGGTGTAGAATTAAGGTGGAAGGTCCTTTGAAAGCAGTAACTACCAGGCCCTCCTAATAAATCTTGGTTTTGGTTGTGTTTTTTTTGTTTTTTTTTTTTTTTTTTTTTTTCATTTTTTTCAGTGCAGTAACAAGAAATACCAAGAGAATGAAGAAGAGAAGAGTGACATTCTCACTCTGGACTATTTATATAACGTTTAGCTCACTCAGCAGCTTCTTTAAAAAAAATGCCTTCTTGACTGGAAAAATACATAGATGAGAGGCTGCTGAGATGATTCTCCCCATT
>JANIJG010009845.1:109644-127078 GCA_024611175.1 Megaceryle torquata
GGGGGGGGGGGGGAACTGGGGGCAGGGGGTAGGGGGAACTAGAGGAACTAGTTGGAACTAGAGGCAGGAGGGTTGGAATCTTTAAGGTCCCTTCCAACCCTGACAATTATATAAGAACAGTGGACCAAGTACATGATAGTGCTGGAATCTGTGACATATTACTGTGTTTCAAAAAAACCCAAAACAACTGAACGATGAATGGCACAGCATGGAAAATGGGATCTCAGCCACAATGCCGGAGAAGCTGCTGGAACACAAGAATTCAAAGCATCACCTGCTTTGTTGCCACACGTTTATAGACAGTCCTTCAGACAGCAGCTTTAAAACCAGTGTTGTGCATACCTGTTCACAAGATAAATGGAAATGAGCTATAAAACAAGATAAAAATGGTGTGTAGAGGTGACACTTGGTAAAATGAGAGCTTCCCTCCTTCCTCCCCAGCCAATTTAATCCTCTTTCCCACTCTATTCTAAAAAAAAAGTTCCTAAACCAAATCTAACTCCATCCCCTGCCCCAAAATCAACACAAAGCAAAATTTTATTGTTAGATTAATTAAAACTATAAAACAAACCAGAAAATCTTAATCCAGGTCATGTTAAATGAAAATATGGGGAACAACATTTCCATTCAAAAGTTTGTCTGAGACTTACCTCACAAGTAGGTAAGGTTGACTAGATTTCAGAGCTATTGGACTGTTTTTTTCCTCCACTTTCTGTTTGTGGGAATTATTTTTCAGAAGAGTAAGTCCAGCTTTAGAAGCTACAGTACTTTCACTGGTCAGGATCTCTAAATTCCGCCTTGCTTCAGGAAGCAGAAAACTAACTGCCAACATCTGAAAAAAAAAAAACAACAAAACAACAAACCACAATCTTTGACAGTTGGGTCTTTCTTAGTTTCTCTTTATTTAAATATCTGAATTCTCCTTTGCTGGAATGCTTTGTTAATGGCTTAGAAGAAAACCTCGGTGTTAGCTGTCTTCCTGTGAGTTGAACTTTTGAGAAACCCAGTTTCAATAAAAGATGGTAAGATACCAACAAATTAGATTCGGATCTTGTCTCATTCCAGTTATGTTTTGACATATGCAATTTTAATAAAGCTATTTTGTCCAGGGAGGCCAATGGTATCCTGGGATGCATTAAGAAGAGCATGTCCAGCAAATCGAGGGAGGTTCTCCTCCCCCTCTATTCTGCACTGGTGAGACCTCACCTGGAGTATTGTGTCCAGTCTGGGCTCCCCAGTTCAAGAACTGGGAACTACTCAAGAGAGTCCAATGGAGGGGCACAAGGATGATGAAGGGACAGGAATACATGTCATATGAGGAAAGGCTAAGACACCTGGGGGTCTTTAGTCTGGAGAAGACTGAGAGGGTATTTGTTTATAAATATATGAGACCTGAGTGTCAAGAGGAAAGGGACAGCCTCTTCTCACTCATGCCCTGTGATAGGACAAGGGGGAACGGATATAAGATGGAGCATAAGAGGGTCCACCTTAATATATGGAGGAACTCCTTTACTGTAAGGGTCACAGAGCACTGGAATGGGCTCCCCAGAGACGTTGTGGAGTCTCCTTCTCTGGAGATTTTCAAAACCCACCTGGATGCGTTCCTTTGTGACCTGGGCTAGATTATATGATCCTGATCTGGCAGGGGGGTTGGAGTCAAAGATCTCCAAGGTCCCTTCCAACCCCTGACACCCTGTGATGCTGTGATTTTCATGGTAAATAGATGTCATAAGTGTGCAGGTATATTTGATATCTGAGATATTATCTGGTTAAATAATACCAAAAAATTCTTTGAGAAAAATTCTGAAATATATTAGATACTGTTTCCCATAACATCCTCATAGAAATACTCAAGAAATATGGCATAGGCAGTTGGTCTGTGAGGTGGATTGAAAACTGGCTCAACAGCAGAGTTCAGAGGGTGGTGATCAGCGGCGCAGAGTCAAGCTGAAGACCTGTGGCCTGTGGTGTTCCCCAGGGATCAGTAATGGGTTCAGTTTTGTTCACTAGCTTCATCAATGACCTGGATGAGGGGATAGAGACTACCCTCGGCAAGTTTGTTGATGATACAGAACTGGGAGGGGTGGTTGACACACCAGAAGGCTGTGCTGCCATCCAACATGATCTGGCAGTCTAGAGAGCTGGTTGAAGGTGAACATCATAAGGTTCAATAAGGACAAGTGTAGAGTCCTGCATCTGGGGAGGAATAACACCAGGCACCGGTACAGGTGCCTGATCATCCTGTTGGAAAGCAGCATTGCAGAGGCAGACCTTGGAGTCCTAGTGGACAGCAAGTTCTCCATGGGACGGCAGTGTGCCCTCATGGCCAGAAAGGCCAATGGCATCCAGGGATGCATTAAGAAAACTATGTCCAGAAGGTGTAGGGAGGTTCTCCTCCCCCTTTATTCTTCCCTAAGTTCTTCCCAGGACCACACCTGGAATACTGTATCCAGTTTTGGGCTCCCCAGTTTGAGATGGGGATCTACTGGAGAGAGTTCAACAGAGAGCTATGAGGATGATTAAGGGACTTGAGCATCTCTCCTATGAAGAAAGTCTGAGAGAACTGAGGCTGTTTAGTCTTGAGAGGAGAAGATGAGAGGGGATCTTATTAATGTCTATAAATATCTGAGGGGTGGGTGTCAAATGGAAGGAGCCAATCTCTTTTCTGTAGTGCCCAGTAATAGGACAAAGAATAATGGGTATAAACTTGGGCATAGAAGGTTCCACCTCAACATGAGGAGAAACTTCTGTACTTTGAGGGTGACAGAGCACTGGAACAGGCTGCCCAGTGAAATTGTGGAGTCACCTTCTCTGGAGACTTTCAAAACCTACCTGGATGCATTCCTGAGTGACATGCCCTAGGTGATCCTGCTTTGGCAGGGGTGTTGGACTCAATGATCTTCAGGTCTGTTCCAACCCCTACCATTCTATGATTCTATGATATTTGATATAAACTAATAAAATTTAATATAAATTAATGTTTTAACTTGAGTTTATAAATGTTTTTCATCAAGATAAAAGTTTTTGCAATTATTTTTTCTTATTGTCACTACCATATTATTCTTTCCTTTAGTAGGAAGGCTTTAGTAGTCTGAAGTTATATACCGAATTTAAGTACCTGTGATAAGAGAAATAAACAGAAAGGAAGCACCTAGCAACAGTTGAGCAAAATGACTTGCTGTACAAAATAACATGCTTGAAACTACAAAATCAGTGTAGTCTTCAGTAATGTAGTCCGAGAAACCACAAACCAAGTCTGAACAGGTATAGAACTGCAAAGCAAGGCAAAAATCAACATGGTGAAAAGTACAAAGACAAGGAAGACTTCAATCATCCTCCCAGAAACCACCTGAGGATGACAAGAGCCCACTACCACACAGATGTGCACATGCAATAATGGGTGGAGAGTTATGATAATGACTTCTCAAAATTCTACTGAATATGTAATAGTTTTCCTGGAAATGTAATGCATATGTATGTAATCTTTCTATAGAAATGGATTGTTTCTGAACCTCCATGTTAGGAGGAGAGATCCCCCACATGCCCAGCACCACAATAAACATACCTGCTTTATAATCTTTCACATGTTGAAAAGTTTGATTCTGCATGTCACCTGAACTACTTGTTCTAAATATGTTTCATTTGTATTCTGCCCAGGATAAATTACATATTTGATTTGATAACCAAGCTTACTTATTTTTAATGCTAATGTTCTGATTATGGGAAAATGTATTTTTACGTCCAACTGTGATTTTTTTTCTTCCAGCAGAATGAATTCAATCAGGTCAATTATAGAGAGATATTTTGCAGATATTACCTGACTCAATTGATTAATAGAAGCCTATATATGTTGTAACTGTTCTTCTATTGTTTCTGAAAACAATATGAATCAAGTTCAATTCATTTATATTTATACACCCTAAATGCTGAAAAGTGGAAGACAATGATATGTTCATCATCTACTCTTAACTAATGGTCTGTCCAAGGGCAATTCTTAGGAGCAGATCATTTGCCTTGTTCTACTCCTACTGAAACAACCACGAATATTTCAAGAGAACAAAACAGAAATAGGACAAAACTTAGAGATATCCCCACTGTGTATTCTTAGCCTGGCTTTTGACTAACTATTATGTTCAGTTTTACATACCCTAAACAAGATACCTCTGAAACCACTAATCATTTAAGAACTTTTTCCTACTGTGGTAGACTTCCAGGTGTATCCCACTCAAACTTGTATCAAGCTTGTTTTCTTAAATGGCTTTCATTTGTTTAAACTGCATTTGAAAAAAAAAAAAAAAAAAAAAAAACCTACTTGCAGTATTTTTGAATACTTTTAAAAATATTTGTTTTCCTAAGGCTGGGAGGCTAATCTGAAGAAATTAAGCATATATCCATATATCAGAGTGCTGTGTTATGGATAGCATTCACGGCTGTTTGAGCATCAGAAGCATTATTGCTATCTTACCTTAAAATGAAACCCAGTGGAATTTATCATAGATTAGTTCTCATATCCCTGCTAACATATTCTGCAGCAATTTATGTGTCTTGAGTCAGCACTGCACTGTGTTGCTCCAGGGCTGTGAGACAGAAAGATCTACTTAAAATTATGTGTTTAATTATCAAAAGTGAATGTGGAAAAATGTTTTAGCAAAGTGTAACCGCTGGAATGGAAAGGCTTTTGATCATGTTTAAAGCAAAATAGATTTAGTCACTTTATAATGCTGAAAAATGAAATCATGGAATAAAAATAATATAGAGAAGTGTAAATCTCCTATTTGAATGCACTTTCTGATAAACTTGACATGAGCAAATACAGACTTCAATGAAAAGCAAAAAAAATCAACCCTGAAAATATAAAATTATTTTCCCAAATCTTAAATGACATGTCAAACCACCATTTGACAATAGTAACATGGAAACAGAGCTAACCAAAGTCTTCAGAACTCAGACTGCCATGACAACTTCCCATAACAAGAACAGCAGAGACAGAGTGGCAGAAGAGTAACATGTCTTTTAGTGTTTCCTTTGTGATAGTGCACAAAACCTGTTGTTGATATACCTTAAAAGTATTATCTTGTAACATATCACCAAGCTGCATTCTTTAACAGGTAAATTCACTGAAAGATGTAAGTGGTAAAGAGGAGCTCAAATATGATAGGAAATACTACTTTTACACAAATTATTTCTTAAATAAAGCAGTTTCATAATTTTGCTTTGACTAGATTTGGAGGAAATTTTGCTAAGGACTTGACTGTGAATAGAACAAATACATGTTATTAAAACTGAAGAATGAGAAAGTAGGCCACTGGAAGACATATTCTAAAGAATTTTCCTAAAACAGTGGAAGTTTGCAAATATACACTCCCATTTTTACTTGGATTCAATGTTAATGTCTCCAGAGAAGATGTAGCAAAATTAAACATCCAGACGCTTCTCGGCTGCTTCAGTATGCAGTCTTGCATCTTGCCTGAAGTTTGGCTTTTCAGCAATGTAAAGCTAAGTAATTGCTTTTTAGAGGTGTGGGTGAGAAGTTAAAGGGTATTCTGCTTCACTCCCCTGGGTGGGTATGCTCTGGCAGAGAGGGGTAGCATAAAGAAGGGAAGATAGTAACATGTTTAAAAACCAGAAAATGCTAACTGAATAAATGGCACTGGTGTCTTGCCAGGGTAGCTTCACAAACTTTCTTGCCCTTGAACAATTAGAGTAAATTCTCTTCACTTGCTCATAGGCTTGAATTGAATTTTTTTAGTCTATTTCCTCTCTCAAGCTTTGTTGACAAAGAAGTAAATCTGAGGTGGTGTGTGCAAAATACCTGTTTCTGAATGCTTATGCATTCTATCTTCCCAGCCAATAGTTAAAATCCTAAATATTTAAAATTACATCTAACTCTATTCTGTGATACTTTGCAGAAGGCCAGCATCTTTCATCATGTCTCTTCCATTTTAGCTCTGATGGTGATAAAAGAGACCAACATAGGCAATGATCTGAGGCAATGCAATCTAATAAATAACTTCATCTTACAGGTAAAAGAGGCTTGAGAGAACAAGAGCTTTCCACCAGCCCCCAATGCAAAACTGGTGCATGGGTTCAGATTAACAAAGACAGAAGGGAAGAAGGAGAAGGGGCACAGTCCCTGTTGGCCAGAAATAGAGGATAGAACATCCCTTCTGTTCATGAGTTTGTCCTCTCTTTGTCTTTCTGTGGATTGTAACCACTACAAATCCTGTCAAGTTTCCCACTGCCAACTGACTGCTTATTTCAAGGAGGACCTGCCTGTGGAGTCATACGTTTTCCTATTTCTGTGCACATGGACTTGGTCAAGTGTTTATTTTTTGATCAAACATTGAATGTTAATGTATCATATTCTAAAGAAGGAAACAGAATTTTCATCATTATTTCCGTCTTTTATTTTCCCCTTTCTGTACCACACCTACATACTTGACCATGGAGCAGAATTTCTGAACACTGATTTCCCCAGAAGAAAGGAAACGCTTATTTTCTTTCATTATTTGGAGGTGCTTCGGTCTCCCTTACATTCTATATGCACACAAAATACTATTTGCTAGCAGATGCACAACCTTTCCTAGCACATCAGGCAGCTGATTCTAGAGAATGAAGGCAACTGAGAATAACTGAGTAAAGCTGCACATATCCTTTGGAGGCTATTAGGATGTTGTGCTAAGGGATGCTGAGGGTGAGTAGAAATCAATGAGAAGAAGCATTATGTTAGTACCAGAAACACAGAAGTCAGGTCACCCCAGAGAACCATTCTGTTCCAAAGTATAGGGACAGATGAAGCTGCAGGCACACTGAACTGTTGTTCCAAAGATTTCCACATCATGTACAGCTGAGGTTGCAGGTTTCTAGTTAGTTAAAAGCTGTTTCTGCTTACTTTACTAGTTCTGGCCCACATACAGTTTCCAAGCTATACTATCTCTAATATACTGCTATTTAAAAAAATGCTCAATCAACAGGTAAAATTGCTATTGGAAATAGTTGTCTAGGCTGATCAGAAGTCTCACTGATATTATTTTGACTCATAGTGAAGCAGTAATAGCAATGATGGCCTACTGTCCTTTTTGAGACAGAAACCTAACAGTCCGATGATTTTGTCAAATTTACTTTTCCATTCCTCTACAATAAACTATGAAAATGAGATTTGAGACCAAACTCCTATGCTGTCCACCTTTAGTTAGTACAGGGTTGTTTCTTTCCCTCCTTATAGAAATGATTCTTCATAAAGCAACTGCAAACTGCTGCCAGCTCCGTGTGATAATGTGCACAGAAGCAAACCATCAAATACTTCTATCAAAGGAGGTAATGAGAACAAGCTGAGTAATTGCACTGGCCTGAGTAGAAAGGATCTAGCAAAATTTTGAAATCAATTTGCTGTAACTCTATATCATGCCCGCCAGCATTCCTTCTGCAACTTGATTTCATTCAGTGTAATTGCTAGGGGCTTAGAGTGAGGTAAGCATTTCTGACAGTGTTAGAAGAATGTGATAACGATCATCTATAAATGGAAAGTTGGACATCAGTTGTAGTAATCTAAAGACGTAGGTGTAAGATTCAGAGGTAGAGTATTTTAAGCAAATTTTTTTTTTTTTCCTTAGCTTGGACAAATAGCACAACTATTATTTGACTTGGCTTTGACTTATTATTTGACTATGGCTGCCTTGTAAAAACTAAATTAGATAAATTTTTGAGATGCAAATGAAAATGTACTGATTTCATCCATGGTTGTATGCAGAAATCATATGTGGCCTTGGTAGACATTGTTTGTGAATTAAAATGTGTTTCTTCTTTGTTATCACTGGTTAATCTCCCATGTTTATCTTACTAAATGTCATTTTAATAACCTTATCTGTGGAATGCTTAATTCTCAAATTTGTTGCTGAAAAACAAAAACCAAAGAATTACAGAAAAGAAAGGAAAAGATAAGAAAAAAGCACAGGAATAAAGTACAAGAATCAAAAAGAAAGTAGAAAGGCAATAACAATCAAGAAACATAAGCAAATCTAATTTGAGAAATAATATTGCAGAAATCTTCCAATTAGGAATGCAGGAGGCTGACATCCAAGTAGCTTAAGGGAAAAATCTGAAATTTAGAAGCTATTGTTTAATGTCTTCAACAGTAAGATGAATTCCTCAGATGTTCAATATAAACTGCATTCCACAGTCTGCTCACATAACTATTGCAAGGTATTGCATGTCTATAATTCAAACCAGCTTTTTAATGCTGAATTTCCACTGATAGAAAGGTCAAGGAGTAAGGGTGATACTGAAAACTTCAGCTTTTGAAGAGCTTGTCACCCAGGGGCTTGATGGCCAATAGAGTCTAGGCAGCTGGTGAATGCTAGTCCCACCCTGTTGCTGCTGCTTCTCTGTCTGCATGGCCCTGGGCAAGTCACTTAGACCAGAGACTCAAACACACCTATGGAGGTGCCTCACCCCTGAATCTGAGTTTCTTCTATCTGCCTAACCACAGAGGTAAGAAATAATCCTCTGCTTCATAGGCCCAGAGTAAGAACTAATAGCTGGTACTGGTGGAGTGCTTAAAAATAACAAATACTTAAAGTCGATATGTTGTATATATGAGCTGATTGCTGTTTTATTCTTTCATGTAGGAGCTCACTGCCAGCTTACAGATTTGTGTAGCTCTAGGCAAAATGGAAAACATCTGCCCATCATACATCTGCACTCACCCATAAAATGACAGTCAAAAGACATTTAACTACCTCTGCTACCTTTGTCATGGCCAGTCATATATATTTTATCTCATAAGCTATGAGATACTCTTTTCTGTGAATATGTGAAGTACGGGAAAAGGCTCCTGCACTGTTTCTTCAGATTCATGCTCTCTGTGATGAAAGCAGCAGTAGGAGTTTCTTAAAGGAAGAGATAGGAACATCTGAAACTACATCTGTCTTCATGTATCATGAGTAAGATTAGAAAATACTGAGAAACAGAAAGAAATAAGAAGGCAGAATGCTGGAAGGAATGAAGCTCTCAAAGATACAAGCTCAGAAAGAAATCAAGTCCACAGACACCAGCAGAAAGGGGACAAGATGGAGATTAATAGTTGTTGGGCTTCTTGATAGATATCAGAGGCATAGAGGAGAGAAGACATATTACAGGAAGACAATAACAGTGTTTTAAAGAAACTAATTTGAAAACTCAAAGCAACTTTGATGTTATTGCAAAGAAAGAAGCCTGAGGCACAACATTCAGATTTGATCTAAATTCCATCTTCACATGCTTGCTTCCTGAAATGGGTATTCAGGAAGTGAAATAATCATGTCCATAATTTCTACCTGTATTTTTTATCTAGAATATTTTTTGTAAATATTTCTGGATGTCAGGGGTTGGAAGGGACCTTGGAGATCTTCGAGTGAAAGTTTGCTTGCTTATTGACATACAAAATTACAAATAAATGTGAAATTTCCAAGTTAAGTTTATAAATCTCATATACTAAGTAGTGACAGGGATATTGAGAATGACCAGCAACTATTCCAGAACAAATATTGTAAATACTGAGAAAATTATATATGGTATAACTAAACCAGACTATTTAAAAACCCCCAAAACTTTCATATTTCAGGCAGCATTTTCCAAATGTTCTAAAATCTAAACTTGTAAAAGGAGATGGACTTAAGCAAAATTTAACTTCAAAATGTCCAGTTTTCTTCTAACACATGTAGGGAGAACTAAGCACTTCAAAAAGAGGTATATGTAAGCTAGCTCAAAAACTCCAATAGAAAATTCTGAGAAGTTATGTCCTTAATGTGTGTTGGACCTAAAATGAATCTAGAAACTGTGGCTACTGTCCTGAATCAGGTCTTTACTTGAGATAAAGAACACTTTCCTAATATAAAATTTCAAATCCCTGGTTTGCAGCTGCAAATGAAGCCATTCTCTTATAGCAAATGGAGAATCATTGCAGACTATTCTAGATGCAGTCAAGCATGGTGGGAAATTTTGTATCTAGAGTAAATGCTTTACTGAGGCAAAAGGCAGATGAATCCTATCAATACATTTGACAGAGAAGAAAGGATAAATTTCCTACTGAAGAAAAGTCTTGCACCATCTCTTCACTGTATAAGGGCCAGTGTATGTGCATATGGACCCATGTGTAGAAACACTATGGATGGAAGAAGGTGATGTGAATTTAGGTGGCTGTAAGAAAAGTGTGCAGAAAGTAATTAAACAGACAAATTTGAACAGGTCAAAGAAGTTCCCCGAACTAAAAACAAATGATGGATGAATGCATATTAGGTCTTCTCTCCCTGACCATAGTCTCCATTAAGTGTTTGTTTATGGTTGGTTTTGGGTACAGAACAGTGAACTAGATGAACTGTTCAGCTAAACTAACAAAGCTATTGTGATTTTGAAAGAGATTTGAAAAAGAACAATAAGACTACTTATATATATTTACAGGAATCAAGGATGCCAGCCTTGGAAACAAAATTCAGTGGCAGATGGTAGGAAGGGATTTGTTCTGCCTAGACTCTGCTGAAAATCTTCCACTGATCCCTTTTTCCTATGGAACTCTTAAATTTTTTTTTTCTTTTTTCCTACAAGAAACTCAGTAGAAATAGGACTAATATATTTGCCTTTTCTGCTTTAGGACTTAAGCCGTTTGCAAGAGTAAGCTTCTCTTCAAAAGTGTATGGCTACTTCAGAACATTAACTCCAGTAGGTTGACCCTCACTAGGCGTTCTTGCTCAATGCAAAGCCCTCTTATCAAACAAATTGATTGATAACTGGAACAAAGTATCTTCCTAATTTTCTTTTATTCCATGATCCTGGATGGTTAGACATCCCTCAGATGTCTCCTCTATTCCCAGGACCATTCCAGCTCTTGCTTAAACATGAATTGAATTTTTCTAAAGATGAAAGTGTAGGGATTCATTCAATACAGCTGTAGAAAAAGGCACATAGATTATGTACTTATTTAAGATATGCAGGCTTGTGCATGATTACTTAGCATGTAATGTGAAGTGTTTGCAGCAGCAGGGAGAATTGTGTACATTGAGGTTCTTAAACAATATTTGGTTTTGGAAAAAAGTTGGGCAGAACTCTGATCATGTACTGTTATTGTTCATGAAATTTCAGTTAGAATATTCATCATGCTTGTAATGCTAAGAGTTTTGGGGGATAATTTGCATTGTTCCTTCTATATCCACTTAGCCTTGAAGAAATCTGCAAGACAGGAAGAAAATAGCGGACTAACAAGTGAAATTTCCCATTACAAATGCTGCTACCATCTACCTTTGCATTTCAGTGGTGTGAAATACAATACTTTATCCTTATTTCTTTGTGAAATTTAGTTCTTTCTGTTCCAGTCAAGTTAAATTTGAAAAACTACAACATTCCTATAAAATACTGAGTCAGGTATGAATTTTTAATTATTGAACTCATTTTAACTAGTGTTTTATGAGCTTGTCTTATGCTTCTTTGGAGGCAAAACCAGTAGTGTTCTAAATTGCCATAACAACAGGCTGCACTCCTTAAAGCAAGATAAGCTGCGTGTCAAAGTAGAACTGTTGCCATGGTAACCAGTTGCATATTTAAAGTGCAGCAGCCTGGTTTAATCAGTCAAATTTCCCCTTTTCAAAAAAACAATGGAATAGGCATTCTTACAGCAGAAATGGTGAAAAGAGGAAAATGTGAAAGTTAATTTGAAAAATATAATCTTTCCTTTATGTTCTTTTCCGGAGTGATAGTTTTTGATTTACAAAAGTCACTCATTCTGCTGCTTTCTCACAGGAGTGCAAATACTGGATCCTGTCTTTTATCTTAGGACTCTCAGAAATTCCTCTCAGGTGTTCATGATATACTTCCCTTAAACAGGTTAAAAGGTATTATCATCTAAGCATTTATCTGCAAGTTCATAAAACCACCTAGTGACAGCAATTAAAAAATGACAAGTGAACTTAAATTATATTTATGAACTTCATGACTCGATGATCAAGGCTAAAAGCTGTTTCATCCTTTTTTGTTCTTTTTTTCTTTACAAAAAATATTTATACAATGAAAATTAAACTGTTTCTCTTTAATATCTAGAAATAATATTTCAATTATTAAACTAGTTTTACACACAAAAAAAAGGAGTTTTGCAGCACAGATGTCTGTTGTACTGTACAGAGTTGTACTGTGTCATGTCAGATTCCTGTCCTTTTGGCCCTGAAGGTTGATGAACCATCAAGAATGTGACATTTAATCCTCAGAAGAATGCAGAAAAGCAAAAAAGGTAGCATTTTAAAGGCTATGCATACAACCTACAATCACTATATGGTTTATATGGTTCTTTTGAGTTACCAGTTGATATGACAGCAGTTGAATAGGGTACACTAGCTGTACACTGCTATTGCATGAGTCCTAGCTAACCTCCCAATGGCTCTCTGAGAAATGCTATTAGCTTACCTTTTCTAATAAGGATTTTGAGTCATAGAGCACAACTCTCAGTCTCAGTGGTATAGTTACTTGTCCTATTTCTTTTTTAGCCTAGAGAACACAGTGGTTGCATATGGAAAAAGATTCTGCAGATTCAAAATGGTTTCCTTCTCATCAACTGCCAGTCAGTGCTGCATTAGGAATTGCAGCAAAAACTCTTAGAATTAAATGTTCTTTTAAGAACAATATTCAGAATTTTATTAGAGTAAATAAAATATCACAGATGTCATTCCTTTTTTAGGAAAAGATTTAAAAAAAACCCCCAAACCAAAAACATTCTTTTTACATTCCCCACAGAGAAAATATATAGTGATTCTACTATGTTATTGATCTTTCTACCAGTTCTGTTAAGCCTTACTGAAAAAGAAAAGGGATGATTTCAGAAAGGTTTTACCATTTCCTGATGCAGTATCTCTGTGTAAGATAGTACACATCCTGGTGCAAAAATAATGAAATCTTCCTCAAAGTGCTTCTGAAAAGTTATTAATTTCTAACACAGAACAAATGCAGAAAACATCCAATATGATTACAGAAGAGGTTTGATTTTATTTTACGCTTGCATATCTTATTGCTATTTTGTTATTATTATTTGAGAGTGACATCCCAACCAAGACCTTCAGAAATGTAGCTATCTGCACTATCTTCTAAGTGGCTGTCAAAAGATTTTTTTTTTCCCTGCTCATAGTGATAAACTTTCTGGAGGTTTTATAGTGCTACTGTAACATTGTTTTGTAATTTATATATGACGGTAACTGTTAATGCTAGCTGGTCAAAGATAAATCCAAATGTTAGAATTAGTCATCAGTTTATGATCAGTCCTAAGGTCATTGATTCAGGCAACATAGCTACAGCAGTCTGTGAAACAAAGTTGTCACCACTGTGTGAAAGTAGTTGCTTTCAAGAATCCTGATCCCAAGTACTACTTTGCTGCTCCAGGAAGCAGATGGTTTCTGAAAGCTGACTTGGAGGATATTTTTATATTGCAGCCAAGATACAAGAATGACTCATAAAGACAACAAGTGATCTCCAGTATTACTGTGAGGGAGTTCAATGCAGGCTGCAGACTGTGAGAGGGATCCTTGGTGAAGATGCATGCAGGTATTTTATCTGAAGCTCTACGCCACAGATAATTTGCCTGAAGCTGAGTGTTATCCCATGCTATTATTGTGTTACTTCTGAAGCAGAAATCTGAAACTAGTTGGGAAGTGTCAGAATGAGTAAAGACATCCTTTAGCTGTCATGTAAATACTTTCTCAAGATGGAAAACAAACTTGCCTGCCAAATGCCATAGCATTCCCAAACATAGAGAATCACAGAATCATAGAATGTTAGGGTTTGGAAGGGACCTCAGGAGATATTGAGTCCAGCCCCTCTGCCAGAGCAGGACCATAGAATCTAGGGCAGGTTACACAGGAATGCATCCAGATGGATCTTGAAAGTTTCCAGAGAAGGAGACTCCACAGCCTCTTTGGGGACCCCCTTCCAGTGCTCTGTAACCCTTACAGTAAAGAAATTCTTCATCATGTTGAGGTGGAACTTCCCATGCTCTAGCTTGCATCCATTGCCCCTGTCCTATTTCAGAGCACAAGTGAAAAGAGGTTGCCTCTTTTTTCGGCCCTCATATATTTATATATATTAATTAGATCCCCTCTCAGTCTTCTCCAGACTATAAAGCCCCAGGTCTCAACCTTTCCTTATAAGACAGGTGTTCCAGTCCCTTAATCAAACTTGTAGCCCTCCTCTCTCAAACAGAAGGACCAAGACTAACACTGCATCATTTCCTCAGGCCGAATGCTGCTTAAGTGAAACCATTTTTAAACTACAAATAAAAGACAAAACTCCTCAGCAGGCTATAAACTTGGATGCGGAAGACAGTCTGTGAACAAGACTCAGTGACTGCAGCCAGGAAGAAGCCAGGCACCTTGCACAAGCTACTGAAGTCTTGTGGTAAGCAGCCAAGAGGTATCCACAGATTCTCAGGAAGGTACGTGTCCTGAGGAAGGGTGTGGGTGTCCTCTCGATGTGCCCACTGCCACAGTGAGTGCATACATTTGGTCCAGACACCCAGTGTAGGTGGTGTGAGTAAAGGAAAGCCTTAAGCATCCCCTGAGATGTGCCCTTGAAAGGCTGAGAGCCCTGGGGCTGTTTAGCCTGGAGAAGAGAAGACTGAGAATATCTATGAGATTACGAGGATGATGAAGGAGCTGGAACACCTGCCTTATGAGGAAAGTCTGGGAGACCTGGGGCTCTTTAGTCTTGAGAGGGGATCTAATTAATGTCTATAAATACATAAGGGCTGGGTGTCAAGAAGGCAGGGACAGCTTCTTTTTCTTGTGCCTTGTGATAGGATGAGGGGCAATGGATCCAAGCTAGAGTACAGGAAGTTCCATCTCAACATGAGGAAGAACTTCTTTACTGTAAGAGTTGTAGAGCACTGGAATAGAATCCTCAGAGGAGTTGTGGAGTCTCCTTCTCTGGAGACTTTAAAGACCTGACTGGATGCATTTCTGAGTGATCTGCTCTAGTTCTGTCCTGCTCTGGCAGGGGGGTTGGACTCAGTGATCTTTGGAAGTCCCTTCCAACCCCTAACATTCTGTGATTCCCTCATTGGTCATTTTAGGGTCACCTCTCCTGTTAGGGTCTGCTCCCTGCAGGTGTGGCCTTTTGCTTTACAGCACTCTGTAAACCTGGTATACAAGATTGAGCAGTGACCTTAGTTTCTATGGGAGCAAGTATAAGAAAAAAACTTTTCAACATACCAATGCTTGGTAGTAACTATAAACATCAAGTGCAATTGCCTCTTGAATTGGATACACTGTTAGTTTCAGAAAGTGCAGTCACTTAGAAGAGACGGAGCTGAAAACTAAAATCACTGAACAGAATTAGTTCTGTTCTATCTCAAATGCAGACACACTTTAACCCGCTGCAGTACTTGTTCTTTCTAAATGTAGTTGTTGTATGTATCCTCTTCACATCACACATACTTTTATCTTTTCACACATGCTAGTAGCAGCTAGGAATAAAAAAGGGAAGTGTCAGTCTTAATATAAATGCTTGGTATGACTTGTATTTATTGCTGCTGCATGGCACCCTTCTCATCACAGGCCTAAAGACAGTACTTCAGGTAAAGAAGAATCCTGTGTAGCTCACACAGAAAGCCGATCTACATACAAGAAGGAGCCTGGCTGTTTTGTGGTGGCAGGCCTAGCATAAGCCAATAGAGGAAATAACATAGAAATTTACTGTGCACTCCCAGATTCACTTCAAAATCCAGGTATCCTGAAGGCAGACAGCAACATTTGTTCTGAGTAAGACACTCTGTTATCTAGATGAATGCATGCCATTAAACCTGGCATGAAATGTTTAGCATCACTACAATTTCAGAATAAATGCAGCTTCAGTACTTCTTTTGCTCTTTCCTTTGGGCATTAATTAAATACAACATTCACAAGCATGGCCCCTTTAGGTATGACTGTTCTTTCTATATTTCAAATCTCACTTAATTTTGTATTGTGCTTAATTGCCTGACTCACAAAAAGCAGAAACGAGTTTTGACATTCTGCATTAGGTCAGGATGTAAGTTCTGAAACCATAATTATCAGAAATTTATCCCGAGGTAGTCCATACCTCTTTCCAAGTTTTACAGGTGCTAAAAAATGACTGGAATATCTGTGCAAAGACTACACAGAAAAAGCAAAATAACTTTGTTTCTGTTCAGAAATTTAAAAAAAAAAAAGAAAACACTAAATAAACAACCAAATTATCTGATGACATCATAAATGGCCAAACAGACAACAAAGTGTGCATTTTGTGACATTTAGGCAAATGCATATTATCAAGAGCTTCCAAACCTTCATGTTATTTATGTGGTATATATAAATGATCACTTGAGAGCCATTATGGTCTATTATGTAAATAAGCATTTAGGGACTTTTGAAAATTTGTAATTACGATAGCGCAGTGCCTCTAAATTGATTAGCCATAAATGTTTTATGACACATTTGTTGATAGCACTGTTAAGGTAAATCTCTCAATTAAAACATTCTACTTTTATGTCACTAACAGAGCTTAAACACATTGGAAGGATAATCTGTTGTAAAGTATTTCTCAATTTAGTTTTGCATTCTGATACAGCACCTTAGCTGGTTATTCAGTAGAAAATAAGGTGTTAGAACATAGCTCTAATATCAAGATTGAACAGCTGTTACAACGTAATCTTTAAAGGTCCAACAGTTCTCTCTTCTCGTTTCCCTGTTTCTCTAGGGGCATATGTAAACATATTTATTTTGTATTGAAATCTCAGGTGGTTTATTTTGGGAGAGAAGGGAGGGAGGGGGAAAGAAGAGATACATTTTACTTCTTCATCTGTGCCATCTTTATTTCAGGATGATCTCTTTCAGGAAGAGAGGTCTGAACTGAGGTGTCTCCCTGGAAAAGACATTCTTGTAAGACACAGCCTGGTCTGTAATGTCTTATGTAGAACTGCTGTCTTGGAAGATGGCACACAATGATTTAAGTTATGATGCTGCTAGTGAATAAATATTCAAAAGGGCTTTCTAAATTCTTTTTGATAAGAATGGGCACAGGTATGTCATATGCATATGCTAACACTGGGTCATTCTCACTAAGAGGAAGATAAAGTAAGGCCTAAAAGCATGAAATGTGGTATTCTGCTATATGGAGTGAAGGATTTTTCACCACAATTACAGAAATGCCTGTACTATTCAAGAGTACAGTTCAATTCTATCATTACAAACCCTTTGAAATAGACCTTCCCCCGCCTTCATGTAGGCCCCCTTCAGGTACTGGAAGGTCACCATAAGGCTCCCCTTTGATCTTTCTCTTGTCCAGGCTTAATAGCCCAAACTCCTTCAGCCTGTCTTCATATGAGAGATGATCCATTCACCTGATCATTTTGGTGGCCCGTCTCATTGCATGGTGTTTGTATAAATTTACTTCACATCTTTTTGAAACAACA